>JABUQX010026372.1:0-11219 GCA_015478945.1 Trachelipus rathkii
GATTTGTTTTTCAGGAGGAATAGCCCATTTATAGATGTTCGAACCACAAAAATCCAAATTTACAAATTTTAACATTTTGACAAAAATAAATTAAGAACGTTACTCCAAGTATAACACTTTACAAAATCCGAAGACACCGTAGTATTTCACACAAAACAACCTTTCTAAAAACTATCAAAATCACTTTTTTACGACTTGTATTTCAGGAGGAATAGCCTTTTCTATGTTCGAACCACAAAAATCCAAATTTAAAAATTTCAAAAATTTGACAAAAATAAATTAAGACCCTGGTACTCCAAAAGTATAACAGCTATTACAATCCGAAGACACCATAGTGTTCCTCAACAAAACTTTCTAAAAAATATCAAAATCACTTTCAACGACTTGTATTTCAGGAGGCATGGCATTTATATGTTCGAATCACAAAAAATCCAAAATTTCTAAAATTTCAAACATTTGAACAATAAATAAATTAAGAATCCTGTTACTCCAAGTATAACAGCTATACATAATCCCGAAAACACCATCGTATTCTTCACACAAAACCTTTTCTAAAAAATATAAAATCACTTTTCTACGACTTGTTTTTCAGGAGGAATAGCCATTTATAAGCATGTTCGAACCACAAAAATCCAAAAATTTTACAAATTTTATCAAAATTTTGACAAAAATAAATTTAGAACCTGTTACTCCAAAAGTATACAGCTATTCAAATCCGAGGACACCCTAGGTTCCTCACACAAAAAACTGCAAAGAATAGCAAAAATACACTTCCTACGACTTCAAGCAGGATGAAAGCGCCATTCCTATGTATAGAACCAACAAAAATCTCAAAATTTCCAAATTTCACAAAATTTTTACAAAATATAATTAAGAACCTGTTACTCTAGAAGTATAATAGCTATTACAAATCCGAAGACACCATAGTATTCCTCACACAAAACTCTTCTAAAAATAATCAAAATCACTTTTCTACACTTGTAATTTCATGGAGGAATAGCCATTTATATGTTCGAACTACAAAATTCCAAAAATTTACAAATTTTCAATTTTAGACAAAAATTAAATTTAAGAACCTGTTACTCCAAAGTATAACAGCTATTACACATCCGAAGAAACCCTAGTGTTCCTCACACAAAAACCTTTCAAAAAAATATCAAAAATCACTTTTCTACGATTGTAATTCAGGAGGAATAGCCATTTATTTGTTCGAACCACAAAATCCAAAAATTTTAAAATTTCAACATTTTGACAAAAACAATTAAGACCTGTACTCAAAAGTATAACAGTGTATTACAAATCCGGAAGACACCCTAAGTTTTCCCTCACTAACAAAAACCTTTCAAAAAATATAAAATCACTTTTCTCCGGACTTGTTTTCAGGAGAATAGCCATTTATATGTCCGAACCACAAAAATCCAAAAATTTACAAAATTTCAACATTTTGACAAAAATAAATTAATGAGCCTGTTGCTCAAAAGTATACACTATTACAAATCCGAAAGAGACCACTAAGTGTTTCCTCACTACAAAAACCTTCTTAAAACAATATCAAAATCACTTTTCTACGACTTGTATTTCAGAAGGAATAGCCATTTATATGTTCGAACCACAAAAATCCAAAAATTTCCAAATTTCAAAATTTTTACAAAAATAAATTAAGAACCTGTTACTCTAGAATAATAAGCTATTAAAAATCCGGAGACACCATAGTATTCCTCACATCAAAACCTTTCAAAAAATATCAAAATCCATTTTCTAGACCTTGTATTTCAGGAGGAAGCCATTTATATGTTCGGAACTACAAATTCCAAAAAATTTACAAATTTCAAAATTTGACAAAAATAAATTAAGAAACTGTTACTCCAAAAGTATAACAGCTATTACAAATCCGAAGACACCCTAGTGTTCCTCACACAAAAACCTTTCAAAAAATATCAAAATCACTTTTCTACGACTTGTATTTCAGGAGGAATAGCCATTTATATGTTCGAACCACAAAAATCAAAAAATTTAAAAATTTCAACATTTTGACAAAAACAAATTAAGAACCTGTTACTCAAGAGAAGTAATAACAGTTATTACAAATCCTGAAGACACCCTAGTTTCTACAATTAAAAAACCAAAAAAAAAACCTTTCAAAAAAAATATCAAAATCACTTTTCTACGACTTGTTTTTTACGGGAGGAATAGCCATTTATATGTTCGAGCCACAAAAATCCAAAATTTCCAAATTTCAAAAAATTTTGACAAAAATAAATTAAGACCTGTTTATCTAGAAGTAAACAGCTATTACCATAATCCGAAGACACCCATAGTATCCTTCAACACAACACCTTTCAAAAAATATAAATCACTTTCTATACGACTTGTATTTCAGGAGCAATAGCCATTTATTAATGTTCGAACCACAAAAATCCAAAATTTCCAAATTTTCAACATTTTGACAAAATAAATTAAGAACCTGTTATTACAAAAGTATAACAGCTATTACAAATGAGAAGACACCATGTTATTCATTCTACACAAAAACCTTTCCTAAAATATCAAAATCACTTTTCTACGCCTTGTATTTCAGGA
The DNA here is from genome assembly GCA_015478945.1 of Trachelipus rathkii. NCBI lineage: Eukaryota > Metazoa > Arthropoda > Malacostraca > Isopoda > Trachelipodidae > Trachelipus > Trachelipus rathkii. The sequence goes on from JABUQX010026372.1 coordinate 2,581, forward strand.
GGAATAGCCATTTATATGTTCGAACCACAAAAATCCAAAGAATTGTACATGCAAATTCAACATTTCTGGTACAAGAAATATAATTAAAGAACCTGTTACTTTACTCCAAAAGTTATAACAGCTAGAGCAGAATCGCAGAAGACCACCAACTGAGATGTGTTCCTAGGCCACAAAACCTTTCTAAAAATATCAAAATCACTTTTCTATCGACTTGTATTTCAGGAGCAATAGCCATTTATAAGTTCGAACCACAAAAATCCAAAATTTTCCCAAATTTCAACATTTTGACAAAAATAAATTAAGAACCCTGTTACTCCAAAAGTATAACAGCTATTACAAATCCGAAGACAACCCTAGTGTCCTCACACAAAAACCTTTCTAAAACTATCAAAATCAACTTTTCTACGACTTGTTTTTCAGGAGGAATAGCCATTTATATGTTCGAACCACAAAAATCCAAAATTTACAAATTTCAAATTTTTGACAAAAATAAATTAAGACCCTGTTACTCAAAAGTATAACAGCTATTACAAATCCGAAGACACCCTATTGTTCCTCACACAAAACCTTCAGAAAATACAATCACTTTTCTACGACTTGTATTTCAGAAGGAATAGCCATTTATATGTTCGAACCACAAAAATCCAAAAATTTCCAAATTTCAATGCTTTTGACAAAAAATAATTGAGAACTTGTTACTCTAAAGTATAACAGCTATTACAAATCCGAAGACACCATAGTATTCCTCACACAAAAACGTTTCAAAAAAAAAAAAAATCACTTTTTCTACGACTTGTATTTCAGGAATAGCAATTTATATGTTCGAACCAACAAAATTCCAAAAATTTACAAATTTCAAAATTTTGCAAAAAATATAATTTAAGAACCTGTTACTCCAAAATAATATAACAGCTATTACAATCCGAAGACACCCTAGTGTCCTCACACAAGAAACCTTTTCAAAAACCTATGAAAATACCCTTTTCTACCGCCTTGTATTTCAGGAAGGAATAGCCATTTATATGTTCGAATCCACATAAAATCCAAAAATTTAAAAATTTCAACATTTTGACAAAAACAAATTAAGAACCTGTTACTCAAAAAGTATAACAGTTATTACAAATCCGAAGACACCCTAGTGTTCCTCACACAAAAACCTTTCAAAAAATATCAAAATCACTTTTCTACGACTTGTTTTTCAGGAGGAATAGCCCATTTATATGTTCGAAATCCACAAAAATCCAAAAATTTCCAAATTTCAAAATTTGAGCAAAAATAAATTAAGAACCAGTTTACTCCAAAAAGTATAACAGCTTTTACAAAACCCCAAGACAACCCTAGTGTTCCTCACCACACAAAAAACCTTTCTAAAAATATAAAATCACTTTTCAACGACTTGTATTTAAGGGGGAATAGCCCTCATTTATATATTCGAACCACAAAAAAATCCAAAAATTTTCCAAAATTTCAACATTTTGACAAAAATAAATTAAGAACCAGTTACTCCAAAAGTATAACAGCTATTACAAATCCGAAGACACCCTAGTGTTCCTCACACAAAATCCTTTCAAAAAATATCAAAATCACTTTTCTACGACTTGTATTTCAGGAGGAATAGCCATTTATATGCTCGAACCACAAAAATCCAAAAATTTCCAAATTTCAAAATTTTGACAAAAATAAATTAAGAACCTGTTACTCCAAAAGTATAACAGCTATTACAAATCCGAAGACACCCTAGTGTTCCTCACACAAAAACCTTTCTAAAAATATCAAAATCACTTTTCTACGACTTGTATTTCAGGAGGAATTTCCATTTATATGTTCGAACCACAAAAATCCAAAAATTTACAAATTTCAACATTTTGACAAAAATAAATTAAGAACCTGTTACTCCAAAAGTATAACAGCTATTACAAATCCGAAGACACCCTAGTGTTCCTCACACAAAAACCTTTCTAAAAATATCAAAATCAATTTTCTACGACTTGTATTTCAGGAGGAATAGCCATTTATATATTCGGACCAAAAAAAATTTCCAAAATTTTACAATTTCAAAATTTGACCAAAAATAAAATTAAAGAACCTGTTACTTCCAAAGTTAACAGCTATACAAATCCGAAGACATTCTAGTGTTCCTCACCAAAAAAAAACTTTTCTAAAAAATCAAAATCACTTTTCTACGAAACTTGTATTTCAGGAGGAATAGCCATTATATGTTCGAACCACAAAAAATCCAAAAATTTACTAAATTTCAACATTTTGACAAAAATAATTAAGAACCTGTTACTCAAAATATAACAGCTATCACAAATCCGAAGACACCCTAGTGTCCTCACACAAACCTTTCTAAAAATATCAAAATCACTTTTCTACGGACTTGTATTTCAGGATGGAATAGCATTTATAGTGTTCGAATACCAAAAAATCAAAATTTTTACAAATTTCCAAATTTTGACAAAAATAAATTAAGAACCTGTACTCCAAAAGTATAACAGCTATTACAAATCCGAAGATACCCTAGTGTTCCTCACACAAAAACCTTCTAAGAAATATCAAAATCACTTTTCTTCGACTTGTAATTCAGGAGGAATAGCCTTTTATATGTTCGAACCACAAAAATCCAAAATTACAAATTTCAACATTTTGAAAAAAATTAATTAAGAGTGTTACTCCAAAAGTATAACAGCTATTACAAATCCGAAGACACCCTAGTGTTCCTGACACAACACAAAATCCTTTCAAAAAATATCAAAATCACTTTTCTACGACTTATATTTCAGGAGAATAGCCATTTATATGTTCGAACCACACAAATCCCCAAAAATTTACAAATTTCAAAAATTTTGAACCAAAAATAAATTAAGAACCTGTTACTCAAAAGTATAACAGCTATTTAAAATCAAATCAAAAGACACCCTAGTGTTCCTGACACAAATATCCTTTCAAAAAAAATATCAAAATCACTTTTCTACGACTTATATTTCAGGAGGAATAACCATTTATATGCTCGAACCACAAAAATCCAAAAAATTTCCCAAAAATTTCATATAAAATTTTACAATAATTTATATGTTTAAACTAAGGGTTGTACAAAAAAACAAAAACAAAATAGATTTTTTTCTTCACACAAAAACCTTTCTAAAAATATCAAAATCACTTTTCTACGACTTGTATTTCAGGAGGAATAGCCATTTATATGTTCGAACCACAAAAATCCAAAAATTTACAAATTTCAAAATTTTGACAAAAATAAATTAAGAACCCTGTTACTCCAAAAAGTATAACAGTCTATTAACTAAATCCTGAAGACGCCCTAGTGTTTCATCACACAAAAAAAACTTTTCTAAAAAATTATCAAATCCACTTTTCTACCGCTTGTATTTCAGGAGGAATTTCCATTTATATGTTCGAACAACAATAAATCCAAAAATTTCCAAATTTCAACATTTTGACAAAAATAAATTAAGAACCTGTTACTCCCAAAAGTATAACAATTATTACAAATCCGAAGACACCTAGTGTCCTCACACAACAACCTTTCTAAAAATATTCCAGTCATCTTTCTACGACTTGTATTTCAGAGGGAATGGCATTTAAATGTTCGAACCAAAAAAATCCAAAAGTTTTTACAAATTTCAAAATTTTGACAAAAAAAAAATTAAAGAACCTTTTACTCCCAAAAGTATAACAGCTATAACAAATCCGAAGACACCATTAGTATTCCCTCACACAAAACCTTTCTAAAAATACTAAAATCACTTTTCTACGACTTGTATTTCAGAGGGAATGGCCATTTATATGTTCGAACTAACAAATTATCCAAAATTTCACAAATTTCAAAAATTTTGACAAAAATAATTAAGAACCTGTTACTCCAAAAGTCTAACAGCTATTACAAATCCGAAGACAACCTAGTGTTCCTCACACAAAACCTTTCTAAAAATATCATCACTTTTCTACGACCTGTATTTCAGGAGAAATAGCCATTTATATGTTCGACTTACAAAAATCCAAAAATTTTAAAAATTTTCAAATCGGATTTTGACAAAACAACTTAATGAACCTGTTACTCAAAAAAGTATAACAGTTACTTACAAATCCGACAGACCCCTAGTGTTCCCTCACAGCAAAAACCTTCAAAAAAATAGTCAAAATCACTTTTCCTACGACTTGTTTTTCAGGAGGAATTAGCCATTTATATGTTCGAACCACAAAAAATCCAAAAATTTCCAAATTTCAAAATTTTGACAAAAAATAAATTAAGAACCTGTTACTCTAGAGTATAACACTATCGACAAATCCGAAGACACCATAGTATTCTTCTCACACAACAGCCTTTCAAAAAATATCAAAATCACTTTTCTCTACGACTTGTATTTCAGGAGTCAATAGCCATTTATATGTCGACCCACAAAAAAACCAAAAAATTTCCAAACTTTCAACATTTGACAAAAAAAATTAAGAACCTGTTATACTTCCAAAAGTATAAAGCTAATTACAAATCCGAAAACACCATAGTATTCTTCACACAAAAACCTTTCTAAAAATATCAAAATCACTTTTCTACGACTTGTTTTTCAGGAGGAATAGCCATTTATATGTTCGAACCACAAAAATCCAAAAATTTACAAATTTTAACATTTTGACAAAAATAAATTAAGAACCTGTTACTCCAAAAGTATAACAGCTATTACAAATCCGAAGACACCCTAGTGTTCCTCACACAAAAACCTTTCAAAAAATATCAAAATCACTTTTCTACGACTTGTTTTTCAGGAGGAATAGCCATTTGTATGTTCGAACCACAAAAATCCACAAGAATTTACAAATTTAACATTTTGACAAAAATAAATTAAGAATCTGTTACTCCAAAAGTATAACTATTACAAATCCGAAGACAACATAGTATTCCTCACACAAAAACTTTCTAAAAATATCAAAATCACTTTTTTACGACTTTTATTTCAGGAGGAATAGCCATTTATATGTTTCGAACCAAAAAATCCAAAAATTTCCAATTTCCAACATTTTTGAACAAAACATAAATTTAAGGAACCTTTACTCCAAAAGTATAACGCTATTACAAATCCGAAGACACCATAGTGTTTCCTCACACAAAAACCTTTCTAAAAATATCAAATCACTTTTCTACGACTTGGATTTCAGGAGGAAATAGCCATTTATATTTTCGAACCACAAAAATCCAAAATTTCCAAATTTCAACATTTTGAAAAAAAATTAATTAAGACCTGTTACTCCAAAAAGTAAATCACAAGCTATTAACAAATCCGAACAACACAAAGTATTCTTCACAACAAAAACCTTTCTAAAACATATCAAAAATTCACTTTTTCTACGACATACGTGTCCAGGAGGAATAGCCATTTATTTGTTCGAACCACAAAAATCCAAAAATTTACAATTTTCAAACATTTTGACAAAAATAATAAGAACCTGTACTCCAAAGGTATACACAGCCTATACAAATCACGAAGACAACCATAGTAATCCGACACAAAAACCTTCAAATATATCAAAATCACTTTTCTACGAACTTGTATTTCAGGAGAAATAGCCATTTATATGTTCGAACCACAAGAAATAAAAAATTTTACAAAAATTTTAAAATATTGAGAAAAATAAATTAAGAACCTGTTTCTCCAAAATAATAACAGCTATTACAAATCCGAAGACACAATATTCCTCACAAAAAACCTTTCTAAAAAATATCAAATCACTTTTTACGACTTGTATTTCAGAAGGAATAGCCATTTATATGTTCGAACCCCAAAAATCCAAAAATCCAAAAATTTACAAATTTCAACATTTTGACAAAAATAAATTAAGAACCTGTTACTCCAAAAGTATAACAGCTATTACAAATCCGAAGACACCTAGTTTTTCTCACCCAAAAACCTTTCTAAAAAAAAAAAAAAAAAATTTTTTTTACGACTTGTTTTTTCATGGGGAAAAGCCATTATTATTTTTTTAACCACAAAAAATACAAAAATTTACACAATTTTCAACATTTTGACAAAAATCAATTAATAAAGAACCTGTTACTCCAAAAGTATAACAGCTATTACAATTTCGAAGAGCACTCTTGAGTGTTCCTCACAACAAAAACCTTCTAAAAATTATCAAAAATCACTTTTCTTACGACTTGTATTTCAGAGGAAAGCCATTTATATGTTCGAACCCCAAAAATCCAAAAATTTACAAATTTCAACATTTTGACAAAAATAAATTAAGAACCTGTTACTCCAAAAGTATAACAGCTATTACAAATCCGAAGACACCATAGTATTCCTCACACAAAAACCTTTCAAAAAATATCAAAATCACTTTTCTACGACTTGTATTTCAGGAAGAATAGCCATTTATATGTTCGAACCACAAAAATCCAAAAATTTACAAATTTCAACATTTTGACAAAAATAAATTAAGAACCTGTTACTCCAAAAGTATAACAGCTATTACAAATCCGAAGACACCCTAGTTTCTCACACAAAAACCTCTAAAATATCAAAATTACTTTTCTACGACTTGTATTCCAGGAGGAATAGCCATTATATGTTCCGAACACATAAAATCCAAAAATTTCCAAATTTCAACATTTTGACAAAATAAATTAAGAACCTGTTACTCGAAAAAAAACACCTATTACAACACCGAAGACACCCCTTGTTCCCCACAAAAAACCTTTTTAAAAAAAAAAAAATCACTTTTTCTACGACTTGTATTTCAGGAAGAATAGTCATTTATATGTTCGAAACCACAAAAATCCAAACATTTCCAAATTTCAACATTTTTGACAAAAAATAAGATTAAGAACCAGGTTACTCCAAAAGTACAAACAGCTACGTTACAAATTGAAGACACCCCTAGGTGGTTCCTCACACAAAATGTCCTTTTCAAAAAATATCAAAAAATCACTTTCTAGCGACTTGTATTTCAGGAGAAAGCCATTTATATGTTCGAACCAAAAAAAAATCAAAAAATTTTCAAATTTCAACATTTGAAAAAATAAATTAAAACCTGTTACTCCAAAAAGTAAAACAGCTATTACAAATCCGAAGACACCCTAAGTAGTCCTCACACAAAAACCTTCTAAAAATATCAAAATCACTTTTTCAACGACTTGTATTTCAGGAGGGATAGCCATTTATATTTTTGAACCACAAAAATCCAAAAATTTACAAATTTCAACATTTTGACCAAAATAAAGTAAGAACCTGTTCACCAAAAGTATAACAAGCTATTACAAAATCGCGAAGAACCCTAGTGTTCCTCACACCAAAAAACCTTTCAAAAAAGATTCAAAAATCACTTTTTCTACGACTTGTATTTCAGAAGGAATAGCCAATTATATGTTCGAACCACAAAATCCAAAAATTTACAAATTTCAACATTTTGACAAAAAAAAATTAAGAACCTGTTACTCCAAAAAAATAACAGCTATTACAACTCCGAAGACACCCTAGTGTTCTCACACAAAAACCTTTTTCTAAAAATATCAAAATCCATTTTCTACGACTTGTATTTCAGGAGGAGGAATGGCCATTTATATTTTTGAACCACAAAAATCCAAAAATTCCAAATTTTCAAACTTTTGACAAAAAGTAATTAAGAAGAACCTGTACTTCCAAAAGTATAACGCTATTACAAATCCGAAGACACCCTTGTGTTCCTCACACAAAAACTTTCTAAAAATATCAAAATCACTTTTCTACGGACTTGTTATTTTTCAGGAGGAAATAGCCATTTATATGTTCGTACCACAAAAATCCAAAAATTTCCAAATTTTAAAAATTTTTGACAAAAATAAATTAAGAACCAGTTACTCCAAAATACAACAGCTATTACAAATTGCGAAGACACCCTAGTGTTTCCTCACACAAAAATCCTTTAAAAAAATATCAAAAATCACTTTTCTACGACTTGTATTCCAGGAGGAATAGCCATTTATATGTTTAAACCACAAAAATCCAAAAATTCCCAAATTTCAACAATTTTGACAAAAATAAATTAAGGACCTGTTACTCCAAAAGTATAACAGCGTATTTACCAAAATCGAAGACACCCTAGTGCTCCTCACACAAAAACCTTTCAAAAAAATATTCAAAATCACTTTCTACAACTTGTATTCAGGAGGAATTCCATTATTATGTTCGAACCAACATAAAATCCAAAAATTTACAAAATGTTCAACATTTTGACAAAAATAAATAAGGAGACCGTTACTCCAAAAGTATAACAGCTATTACAGAAATCCGAAGGACACCCTAGTGTTCCTCCACACAAAAAACCTTGCTAAAAAATATCAAAATCACTTTTCTACGACTGTATTTCAGGAGGAATGGGCCACTTATATGTTCGAACCACAAAAAATCCAAAAAAAAATACAAATATCAAATTTTGAAAAAATAAAATTAAGAACCTGTTACTCCAAAGTATAACAGCTATTACAAATCCGAGGACACCCTAGTGTTCCTCACACAAAACCTTTCTAAAAAATATCAAAATAGCACTTTTCTACGACTTGTATTTCAGTGAGGAATAGCCATTGTATATTTCGAACCACAAAAAAATCCAAAAATTACAATTCAACATTTTGACAAAAATAAATTAAGAAT
>JABUQX010026373.1:0-30000 GCA_015478945.1 Trachelipus rathkii
TCTATTTAGTATTTTCTAGTAAATAAAAATTACCCTCAAATAAACAATGGCAATAAATACATGGCATATCTATTCAGGAAGATTATTAATATCCTTAAAGACTAAAATAATACGATCATGAATTAGTCATAATCTTATAATATTAGTAGCAAGGGAAAATCCACTAAACATTTGATTATGATTTTATAATAAATGTAAGTCAATTATTAACTATGAATACTAGAAATTGGGTAGGAATACAATATTATGTAATTCAGTGAAAATTTCACATTGTATTGTGAAGAAGTCTATATAATGTTGTGTGTTTGACTGTGCATGGGCGAATCATATTCATGTGGATGGATGAAAGTATACCTATTACCCCGACAGCCCCTGATATATTATGTGAGTATAATAATCTTTTATATTATTTTTATTATATAATTATTATATTATAATATCGACATATCGGTAAATTTCACTTATTATACAATTTATTCATCATTATACTTCTCTTTTGTTAATGAAATTCTAAAGTCTTACTTGACCAGAATAGATAAGAGAACTAAACAATAATAATATCTTTATCTTACCTTTCAACGTAGAGTATCTACTTCGCTTCCCTATCACGACGGTTTGAGTCTGAGAAATTTTATAAAAAAGATTTCTTAAATGACTCTATACTCTCTTTAATGTATATTCATGCTTACTGATACATTATCTCTCTTTATTCAATATTCTGTCGTAAAGTTCTCTCTTGACCACAGCAACAAAGGAAAGGGACTAAAGAACCCTTATACTATTATCAAAACTTCTAACCTGTTTCCTTCTAAACATATCTGTGATGCAAATGATATTTATAATATTCCTTCTTTTGTGCTATTTGATATTAAAATTATACAAGTCTTCCGATCTCTAATAATTTTGATAATGTAGAGCCTGATTATCTGATTGTCATCACTGTCAGTAAAACAGCACCCAGTCCAATTAAAGACATAAGTACACGTAATTATACTGCTCAAAGTCCACTAACCCTTAATTCTCCCACTATAATTTTTCTACAAATTTTCATAGTTAAATATATATATATATTTCTATATATATATTAATTATATATCATATCTATATATTATTTATAATATTATTAATTCTTATATACATATATATATACATGTATAGGTATATATATATTATTATATATATTTATCATCTATATTATACATCTATCTATCTATATAGTTATATATATATATATATATATATTATTAATTATTATAATATTACTATATATAATATACATAATATCATATATATATTATATATATATATATTTATAATTATATTATTATTATTATTATATATTATATATATATACTATATTAACTTATGATATCTATTTATATTATATAGTCTCTCTATTATTTTATATATAATATTATATCTATGACTAATTTAACTTATTATCTTATATATATATTATCATATAATCTACTATATTATTATTATTATATTATATATTTATTTATATATCTAATTATTTAATACAAAAAATCATTAAGTAAATATCATTTTCATATGGCGTGAGGTTAACGTATAGGTGAATTATTATGCTGCTATGAAACTAGGGACAGGGGTACATTGTGACGTATATTTAATAAATTTGAGAATACACTTGTCATAACAATTAAGACAATCACTACCTACTGTATTATGTTTAGGTAATCTACGACATTTGAGTTTTTAGCTGTCTGGTTTACGTGTGTGGTTAGAGATGGCCATCTCATTGAGACCCGCCCATGAGATATTTGGAGGGCAAATGATTAGGTATAGGGCCATTTAGTAGGTAGTGGATCGAGATTAAATGTAATATAGTGTGTGAGCTTTTACACATATAAGAGTGGTAACCTTCACAAGATTACGGTTACCACTGAGAAATATAACTCTTTGCAGTCAGAGACCAAATCGGCCAAAGAATTGAAATCATGAATCTGTCTGAGAAGAGAGAGGAGTGACAAATACCTAGATACCCACGTTATCAGAGGAGCACAATTAAAATGAGTGGGCTCAGAATAGGTATGTGAAATCGTTGAGTCATCGGCGAGTTATAAGAGTGACAGAGATTAGAAATAGTGAATCAGCCGCTAAGGAGAGATAATCGTATGCATGCCAAAAGCTCAGGTGAATTGAATAAGTATTTAAATAGGAGATAAAACAGAACCCTGAGGAACACCACAATTAATAAGAAAGGAGGAAGAGGTTGCTCCATCAACAATAGAGCCTGAAATGGAACACGATCTGTAAAGAAAACTAGACAAGTATAGCAAAAGTCACGAAGGTAGTATATCCAATAAGGAGGTGACATAGCTTAGAGAGTAGCTGAGACGCTTATCCATATTTTAATATCTAACTATACTCACCTCTAATCATAGCTTTATAGATTTATGTATCAAAGCGCTAACACCTATCACATATACAAAGTACCTCCCCATGATCCTTAAGGCACGAAAGACCATAGATCATGAGATAGGTAAAGAAATCACCAATTTGAATCTTTAACTTTTATTCTTATTATTTTATTATACTATTTTTATATTATTATCCGAGTAAGCACATACTGACTCGATCTACTGAAAGAATGAGGTAATTAAGAGATTCTTTAGTGATAAATATTATATGAGAAAATGAGAGTTAAGTGAATCGAGCTATACAAAGACTTTAGATAAGAATACAAGTTTAAGTATGCATAGTGTTGATATATATGATTATAGATAAGGATCCAGTAAGCGTGATAATACTATTTGTTTTTATAGTAGAATTATATGGTCTTGAAATAAAAGCTCGATGCGTCAATACTCACCAGCATATTGAGGAATAATTTAGTTGATTAATTAGCTAATATGGGAGTAGGTAAGTTTAACGAGGACAGGGGTCCAAGTAATCAGAACCACATACTATCTACTATATCCCTCATAATCAACACGAGGGAATACTAAGAGCCCATCTGGGGCTCCCTGGCCGCTTCCCGGAGTTTACAAAGATCTTCAGTAAATTATCATATTATATCATTGTTGCTTTGATCATATGAGTAAATGACATTAAAGTGTGACCCATATTGATCATCTACTCTGAGCTGCGGGATAATGGAGCCCTGATATTTATATTTATTTAATATTTACGTTTATTTAAAATATAAATTTTTTTTGGTAAGTCCGGTCAGTTATAACACTAGTTATCCCCTACTTATCATCTCCCCATCTGTTACCCTCAGTTCGTCTCGAGCCCCCTTCTATTTTTTTATTTATTTTTCTTTTATATTTTTATTTTACTTTACTAATTTTTAACATACGCTGATTTCTAAATATCTCACTATCTGTTTATTATTCTGGTAGCATGTCGTTACTTTTAATCAAAATTATAATGGTAGCCGCTAAAATGTAAATAAGCTCACCATACACATTCAATAATAAGTCACACAACACACACACTCACTAACATCTCTTTATTACTGTCACATAACTCACACCTCATATTATGCCTGTTCTATAATTTGATAAATTGAAGATATTATGTTGACGATTACAATAAAACCAAAGTAAAATTCTCTTGATTAAATTCAAATCATAAGCCAGTTGAAGTGAGAAACCCTGTCCTAATAATACTATATACAAAATATCATAACTGCTATATAATCTGTTAAATTATTACCAAAAATAACAATTATAATTAATATGGTTAATATATTAAATTTTCAAATTATAGTTTTAAGTTTTGATTTATTCCCACTAATTATTAAAACCTTGGAGGTGAGGAAGTATATACCTTTTGTTGATAGCTGATTAATTTTAGTTAAATATTTAATAAATGGAGTAATGAGTTGCACCCATAAAGTTATCTAAAGCTTATGGCCTACATATAGCATGTATATACAGTTCACTTAGGAGTATCTAGTGTTCTATAACCTTACTAATGATAAGTGAGTATATAAGTGAGATTTAGGGGTTAGACTCTAAGGTATAGTATGTTAAGAAATATAAAACAGAAAGATTAGGATACATACCTAACTAAGATATAGTCTGCTAAAATATCAGTATAATATAAAGGTTAGGTAAACATAGCTTTGGAAATAAAAGATCATAACTATAATAAAGTATTTCTTTATATGAAACGATTCCTTATCTATTCTTTTATATGGCATAATAATAGAATATTATTGAGCTTATAGAACTTATAAGTTTTAAATAAATATAATATATAACAAAGACATAACTTATTACTATCATTTTAATGTATAATAACTTCACAAATAGCTAAAAGCTATACAAATACGGTATCGGAAGTATATAAGATCATCTTTGCACTTTTACTCAATTGATGTTACTTTCAAAGTGCTATATATATATATATATATCGTATTTTATAATAGTTTTCAATAATACTATTTATGTTGCCATATAAATATATATTATTTTTATCTCAAGAAAGTAATGAATCACATGTGTGATAAGAAGCTAACAAAACTTATCTCAAATTTTAAATATCATTTTATGAACTTTGCTCATAAGTTCAATTTAAAATAAGATTAAATTAGCTAACAATAGTGAGTGTATAGTAGTATTAAATACAGTGATAAATCAAATAATATATATTCTAATATTACTACTCTCCAGCAAAAAAACAATTTTGCTGGAGGCAAATTTTAGGGAAATTGTAATTATTATCAAAAATGTTCATAATCATTTTTAAACCATAAAACATCTAAGCTATTAGTGAAACTAACTCAATTGCTTACATTATCATTAACCATATAAGCAAATTTAAAATATTTTAAATCACATAAAATTACTAAAACATATTTTAATACAAATATTATTAAGTCACTTCATATAATACCAATACAAACTAAACCCTAAATATAACTTAATTATCTAAAAGGAAACTCATATTATTTATAACATAATTCAATATATACTATCACGCTTTTTATTATTTCAAGGAATTTATAATTACTAGAACTATTTCAAGCAGCCTTCTTTCAAGGTTACTACTTTTCTTAATATCAATCTATATGTAAATTGAGTCATATACTTACTTAGCAATACTGGAGGAAGTAAGGAATCAGTATTAAGTAACTTCTTAGTAAAGATAATAGTCAATATCATCCCTTTTTCACTCTGATTTGCCCAGAAGTGGTTTAGACAATTACCAGTTGTGGATACAGGATTATGCAAAAGGGTGAATGATACAGTTTTATCACTTAATATGCTAGATTTGTTGTATAGTTTTATTAAATCTGAGAGTGTACTTAACTAATCGATAATTAAATTGCATATACAAGTGCTCTTTTATACACACATTAATCTAGTGGAGAAGCACTTATCGCGTACTCAAATACCAAGGAGATCATAGATTATTTTTGTAAGATATTTTACAAACATTTTTTCTTACTCACAATAACAAACTCACGCAACAACTTTAATACGATTAGTCCTAAGGATTCTTGATTACGCACAGCAAGTTTACTCTAACTATAAATGCTCTGAGACTCAACAATACTAACTCTATTCATTTACCATTATAAAGACTCGTAATTTCTGTTACACAAGTTATTTGGATAAAGATTGTATAATCCTTCGAACTTAATTAATAGACTTTTAGTTACTCGACGAATTTGGCTTCTTGCTCTTGCTCTCTGAATAAATGGTGTATTGTGGCCTCCAATTGTCTAATATGACCACACAGGCCTGTGTCATAGTATGGAATGATGGTTCATTTTTATCAAGAAATAGTGGAAAATTAGTGAGTTAAGTAGTATTTTTATTAATAATTATTCATTTTATATTTAATAGACCCTATATCAGTTTTCTGGAAGGCTGGAATTATTTTTATTATTATTGATCTCGAGAGATCTCTATATTGAATACTAGATTGAGATTAGTTTCATATATGATTTCAATTAATATTATTAGTAATATATTATTCACATAATATAGTTTATGTAAACAGTTTATTTAATTATATATTATATTTCATTATTTTTATTAAACATAGTCCTTATTATAGATTATTATTCCATTTCCCAAGACTGCTCACTCTAATAACTCGAAGCATATTAATAGTAAGTATATATTTATTTAATTAATTATGCATTTAATTCTTTACTCTTTTTTATTTTATTTTATTATTATGTTAGGTGATCAAAATTCAATTTAATCGATTTTGGAGTATATATTATATAATTATCAATTATTAACTTACTTAAATGTATATTATTATATTTCATGTATTTTACATCATAAAGACTCGAGCGGTTATAACATAAGTAGTACTTAAGGTGAAGATTAAGGTGAGATTAGTAATTGATACTTATATATTTTGCGACATTAGAGTTGTGTGAAAGGTTCTATTAGTGTAGTAATTGTTTTACAGAAGAAATAATGTCTGAAAAACTAAGCCACTCAGGCTCGTAATTTAAGGTCCCTCTAATGCTTTCTCAATGACAACTAATCAGCAATTAATAGTACATAATAAATTATTTTGAGAGTAAAGATACTTCTTTCTTGTGTGCTTTATGCGTCTTAATACGAGAATTGACCATGAGAGCATAGTAGAAAATAGCAGAGAGAGAGTGCTAAATTTAACGTAATCTCTCCATTTGAATTTATTTTATATGATTTTTACTCTATAGTTATTTTAAATTTTTATAGTGTACAAAGATTAGCATACAGTTTGTGGAGCACATAAATATGAATCCGGCAAGAATAAGACACATATACAGCCTCGTTATTTTTAAAACCATATTATAATTGCAGGGTAATTAATATATTATACAATATTTTACAGGCGTGTGAGAGTGCTGGGTCGAATGAGAGGAAAAAGTTCATCAAAATTTACATTACTAAATTTTAAATTTTCAATACATACATGTTACGAGATAGATATTAATAATAATAATTAATTGGAATAATCATAATAAATAATAATACATAAATAGATGATCATATGATATTATTATAAAACTAATTCACAATATATAAATAAAATAATAATAATAATAATAATCCCATATTGGTGAGTGGTTAGTATCTAATATTATGACTAAACATAGATTAAATAATATTGGAGAGTAGATAATAAACTTAAATCAAAATCATAATAAAATTGAGACTTAGACACACTCCCATGATAGAGCGAAGATATTCATATACTAATACGTGTAATAACTAAATTAATAATAATAAAAGATAACAATAAATAGAGTTTAATCTAAAACCAAGAGAGAGTAATATAGGAACTTTAGATAATACAATACTATTGAACTTTAGAGCTAAACTATATTTCACTATTATAATTTTATACACATTTAAATATACAATAGCCAAGAATGAATAAGCATCCATTCCACTATATATAAGGTTATAGTTCAACATTGTGCACATATCTACGTGTTGAGCTATGCCTCCACCAATCTTTAATAATAACCAACTTTTTAACACAACTGATAAGTAACTGACTTATCTTAAATCACCTTATCTAATAACTGAGCTAAACTTTCATGGTTCTAAAAGACTATCATTCAAAGCAATCTCTAGATGCATACAAAAATTGTGTAACCTAAAGTACACTAGTATTAAAGTTACCATTACCTCTCATTTGTCTGTATGCTCATCAACCTACAGTTTCTCTCTATTCTTGTGATAGGCATTTTTTATTATAATATAATCTTGACATTTCTATGATAATAGGAGATTAGCGTCATTATACTCTGTCTCTTCAATCTTATTTGAAGCAGAGTTCTAATAACATTTTTTAACTGAAATCACCCTTTGGATTATCAAAATTTATATCAGCATGATCCTGTATCGTACGATATCAGTGAGTAGCTTGTGGTAAGATACTATGTAAGTGGCCGGCGAATTAAATTCAGTCAATTTTC
Source organism: Trachelipus rathkii (assembly GCA_015478945.1). Lineage (NCBI taxonomy): Eukaryota > Metazoa > Arthropoda > Malacostraca > Isopoda > Trachelipodidae > Trachelipus > Trachelipus rathkii. The sequence goes on from JABUQX010026373.1 coordinate 7,913, forward strand.
ATTCGTATCTTTGGCAAGGTTCTATGTGTGTTGTGTGAGAGTCGTGTAGTGTTCGCTTTAAAGCTGCGCAAATGTGTTCTGTGGGAATGTTTAGCAGCTTGATGGCTTTTATAGTTTGTTTTATGATACAACACGCACTCAGAGCAAAACTTATATTGGGCTTATATTATACTACAATTAAATATTATTTAATATAATTTATAAAATTAATTATACTTCAATAGAGAAGATCAAAAATGCTGGGTACAATAACACTTACAATGACTAAGCTACACAGCATAAGTTCAAGGCAGGGATATTATAATCATCCTTCATGTGAGGTACCAATTTTATAGTGACCTTTAGAATAAGTGAACTATTTCTAAGAAATTGTTATACAGCTGATATTCTAATATAAACATAAGAGGTATTTTAGAGCTGTCACATAAATAATAACATTAGCTCACTAATATACCATAAATCACCTGTCCTTAACAAGGACTAATTATATATTCTCCTAAAAGATATAATTCAGTAATAAGTACTTTTAAAGAGTAATAAATACAATCACCTATTTATATACCACTTCAGTTATAATTTTAGGTGAATCTAGTAAACAGTATTACCTCAACTCTGTAAGGATATTTCAAACAAACAGTTCAGATTTAAATACACATAATTTATCTCTCCTGATAGCATCAAATCCCTTGTAGAGTGTCAAAGGAGGTATGTTCCCCCAACACTCTCTTTTTTGGCTCTGAGTCTAGTTCAGAGTAGATCATAATAATTAAATAAGCTTGCCTGGGCAATCTCAGAGTGGTAATTTATCGCTATGACCATTTTCATTAGTCACCTTTTTCTAGATTTGTGCTATTAATTGCTTGTCAGTTAGCAGCTCAATATTTCAGCACATACTATTCAATTGCTATGTGCTATACATTTATATCTTCAATATTGATATTTATAATAACAGCAAAGACTTTTATTATGGCTCAATATCACAAGAGGCTTATACACCATTACCGCGCTACCGAGATACTAACTATCTCTAATTACTACGTTCTGCACACAGACACGTAGCAATTTCGAGAGCTTTTTGTAAATTGCACAATATCTCACTTCATATAAAGAATTTATAGTGATTCTTCATTAATACAATACCATTTCTCACCAGAACAATTGTCAGTAACTTAATATCTTAGTAATTTAAATATCTTATAAGATTCTAATTTGCACATATGAACACATAATATGTGATCTCTTATTAAATAGTAAGAGACACTTATTTTTCTAATAAATACAATAATAGAGCTTTTGAACGTACGATAATCTTGAATGGCGAAGAACTATTTCTCATCAGTGAACTCTTTTCAAATATTTCAGATGGTCATTGTTCGTGTTTTACATCGACATAAATTATCTTACTTCGGAGGAATACTAGAGTGAGCTAGCATAATAAAATCATCCACGAAAGTAATGTGTTGGTCGTCTGAGAAGTAAGAGTACTTAATAGACATATTTATAACTACACCCACTCGACAATCAATCATCATATTCCTATCAGCATTACTTGACCTTCCTTCAAGCTATTCTTATATTCATCAATTTAAATAGGACTAACAAATAAGACGTGAATTAGTGTTTATAATAATCAGCAAGGATGACGATATTATTAATTTTTACTATTAGAAATGTTCTCATATTTCTTTTTAAAGGTGAGATGAGAATTAAGGTGTCAATAACAGAGCTTTGAGAGTGTTCAGCTGTGTCATTACATATAAGATATGTTTATTTTTCATGATTAGGTTTATTATAAGAGCCATAAAAAATATGGGGTAAAAATTGCGTGTAGAGCGGCGTTCGGAGTTTGTTAATCCTATAAGTTCATGTCACCCAGAGTGCATCTTCTTGAAGGGACACAAAAAGCTAGACCTGCGGGAATGCACGTGTGTGTTAGCAATATATCATGATAATGCGGTGAGCTGACTGGAGTTGTTTTTTAGATAGTACGACTTTAACTACAAATCAAACAACAGGATCCGTCAATATAAACTGTGAATTTGCGTAACAAACAACAGACTCTGAGATCAAAATACATCATACGTCTTTATAATGTTACAATTAAAACAGAGCAAACTAATCAATCACGCGATTCACAACGGGAACCAAACTAATCGCAATTAGAAGCCGAAACACTCACACGGAAATCGTATTTCCACACCAATCTACAGACGAAGAGCCATGTACTCAACCACTACAACTACCACTACTTGATATCTTTACTATGTTTATCTTTAATTAAACAGTTTCAGAAAAACTCAATTTAGCATAAAAATTAATATCAGGCCTCTACTAAGACAATAGGTAATCTTTTCATTTAAACCTTATCTTCTAAATATCATTTTATAGGACTGATGTACTTATAGAATCATGGTGATACTATGGTTAATATTTAAAATCACAACATGTGACTTTTCGTAACTAAGAGCAAATGATTATTATTTTACAATTTGTAACTTACGGACAAGTGCATATTCCAATCAGTGAAATCTTGTGTCAAACATTTGTTGATGGTAAAGGTGGTGAGAATATAAGCCGACGTATTCAGAGTCTTGATTTTCATATATGAAGAGGTATATTGAGTGTGTACTAAGATTTTCGATATACTCGTATATAGAATAATTCCGCAATATATTTTAGTAAGTAAACCTTCCACTTTTAAAACTATTTAATCTAATAATATATATATATATATATATATATATATACGTATAAATATGGTACTAGAGTGATTATAATTAAATTTGAAACCCAAATATATTGTAACAAAATATGACTGATCACCAATCTTTAAAGGGAAAGTCTACCATTCTTATAGACTTCTCTTAGCAATATGAAATAAGGGTGGCAAATATTGAGTATATAAAAATATAATATCGTATACCAATATATAATAATGCAAATTACTTAACTAAATCTTCACTAATACATCCTTCACTCAACGAGAACATTATATACATAATCCTTTATAGTGGCACACACATTCACCTTATTTGAAGATGAGCTTTCACTCTACTGTACCAACCATATTTATGTTCACATATCAGCGTACTTCGATATCTTAACTTGCATCTACAGAGGAACATCATTGAGTGTCACCAGCTCAGAAACAGCTCCCTCGCATTAACAGTGCGCATCAGGTTCTACGGCTACAATGGATCTATATTTAGACGAAACGGAGCTCACAGACAATCAGAGTTAATTCTCTATCTTCCACGCTTTATCGATTAAACAAACTATTCGTCTCTCATTATGCTAATACTTCAGTAGACAACTACGCATCTTCTGCGCCATTAGCTTCCAACTCGTTCTCCTAGAAAGGCGTTTTCTTCCACAGTTATAGGATATGCTTCAGTTAGCCGCCCTTTGACATGGTAAGATCTAACCCTAACGTCGGTCTGCCGGATACCGAGTCCTAGAGTAATCATTACAGCAAATTGGCAAATATGAGAACAGGACCTCCGGTTGTTGTGCTCTAGGCAACAGTGCTAGTTTCTAGTGAACCTGAGGAAAGGAACATATGTTTTGTTCGCACAAGAGGAATCCTCTCTATATTGACATTAAATTCCTGACTGCGAGACACTGACGAAGAAAATATTGATCTGATAACCGACCTCATTACGATCTTCCCTGTTTACTTTGTGAATGCGTAATAGAAATAAACATTGCATATGTTTCCATAATGCAAGGTATCTACTCCGACTCATAGTTTACTAACCCCGTGAAACATATCTTATATCATTGGTAACATATGCCTTAGGTACTTAATCTCACCTAGCTACAACTATTACAAAAATATGTTACTAAGTATGGTGTACTAGACGATTATATTATCAGAATATAGCTAATGATATCTCCATGTTCTTTGTATAGAATGGGAATAACTTATATTTAATTACCATGCTAATGTAACCTACTGTCAAATGCTAGCAATTACTAATACGGACTGATAAGCTGAATATGTGCATGACTTTGCTTTTCTATAAAAAGATCAATTTAGATTATTGAGCAAGACTTTTAGGTGAGTAATATTTAAAAGTTATATTTAAGGAATAATAATATATTTTAAGAAAAATTGCGGTAGGATGTAGAGTTCTTTTACCAATTGTTTATCATATATTTAACTGGTACTACCTTGTTAGATCTGACTCAACTGAGTACCATCTTATTATTGTTTAATTATTATTTACAAGAGAGTAATCCACTCTAGGCCTACACTATTAAATGTGGTGTAGCTTTGTCCTGATTAATAGTCTATATAGTAAAAGACCATCACTTACACTCAACTATGATTGTGTTCTCTGCGACACAACCTAAAGTAACTAGATGCACAGTTAATATCTACTTTAGGTATGGGGAATATAACTGCTTTATTTGTGTACGACCAAAGTTTTAAATTTTTTGTAACGGGTCAATCACAAAAGTGGCGCCCAGGGAATAATGCTAAGAATATGAGTCCAGTCATTGTTGCCGGCGAGGAAAAGTGTTTGGTGGGTCTATGAGTATGTCCTCTTGCTCTAGTTTACACAGAATGACAGAGTAAGCGCCGATGTAAAGTGCTGCGAGGAGTTATAATTCGCACGTTTGATTAGGAGAACGTTTAAAACGCGTGCCTAGTTCCTAACATTGTTATATCTAACCTCTTCAATGCAAATCAATTAGTTATTTGCTCATTACAGTTTGACTTACACTTGTCACTTTTGATAACTTTGTTTCGAGATTAAATTCCTCGAAATATTGGTAAATGTGACTATTTATATTTGCATAATTAAAGTTGTGATTAGTTAATGAAACATAAGATATGTTTGCTTTCATCTTTTTTATTCCTTGTACTTAACATAAGTTAATATAACATAATATATATATATATATATATATCTAATTTATCTATATACTATATTATAAACTTTTACAAACTATATCATACTATTTGTATTATATATATAATATATATTATATATTATATATGTATATCTAGATATTATTTCATGAGCTTCATATTATTATGGGGTGAATATTATTATTTCTTATAGCGTGTACTTACTATTTATTCTACTGACCACGTTATCTCAGAGGCAAGGAACAATCTACCCTCACCCCGTCGTACACTTTCTAGTTATCACGTATCGGTCATTTACTCCTCCATATTCACAGGTACTATCGGTATATATTCCTCACTCCGTATTATTAATCCTTCAGGCGGTGCATAATTATCATCGCATTCATATCACTTTATTTATATTTACACATTCGTTTTATCATTATTTTCATTACTACTGATACCTCTCATTTTATATCCATTATTATAATAGCGCCCTTATGTTGTGCTATTACGCTAATCCTATTAATACCGTATATAAGACCTACTCACTGTTTAACGTCTTTGATATCAGGACTCTATTACTAGTCATTAGCTTCTCCCATGTATTCGTTTCTTCACTCTACTCTATTAATATATTTATAGTGTATACATACGTAAGGTTGCGGTTCTATTCCTCACTATGGATTATTATTCCCGTTAGTACACATACTATATACTATACGGTGAGATTAAGTTAGTTATAGACTTCACTTATTATACATGCTTCAAGAATTATATACAGATATATGTATCGTACTATTTATATATATGAAAGGTATATACTATTAATATCTCTAGGCCATCTTGTGTCTATAAGTAATCTGTGACTTTTTTAACTGAGGTGTGGTTTTAGCTCTCTTTACAGTGCGCTATGAGATGTGGGTTGTGGATGGAAGTCATTTCTTCTTTGTCCACAATCTTGCATACACAATCAACTGATATATGGAGTGAAACACTGTAGAGAGAAGAGATGATAACCCCATCATTGTTTTTACAGGATTTTGGATTTTGAAAACATGATCGTGACGGACTCACGGAGTTTAATTTAGTCGTGAGAATGTACATCCTATGCGTCAGGTGTTAGTGAACTATATTTGGTAGGGTCTCGGCATAGGAAAGCAATGGCAATACGGCACTCCATAAATAGTGAAGTATTACGGCTCATGTAGGAAGGCGTGTTGTGATGTCGTTATTAAGAATTATTCACTCAGGCTGTGCTGGACGTCTATAGTAGATTTGGTCTTTTATATATTTAATAAGCGTGGAGTGGTGGACGGGCAGGGATAGATTCGAGTTAGGCTTCTTCATCTGATTTGGTTTTATTTCTCAATTCTATATATCTGAATTGTGAGAATGAAATAGAGTGTAGATAAGCTGTGGTCACTACCACTAATTTACTACTGGTTTCTGCCGGGATGATTTGTTGGGCGGAATCTGAACGAGAGTTTGAGAGGATTGGAGAGGGATTGCGGAATGGTGGTAAATCAGGACGACGGAGTTCTGAAAGCTACATATATCCTCGTTAACATGAGCCAGTATAAAGTTATTCAGATATCGTGAGTGAGGACATTCCTCGGTAAGTGAAAGTTACAATGTTGATGGTTGATAACAACTGTATTGTACACAGTGCCGTACTGATGTTAATAAATATGTTTATTGTGTTCTATTGATTCTGTTTGCGCATTCTGAGCCCAAGGAAACGGACAATTGATGCAGAGTGTATGTACGGCAAACGTTGTGAACCGGTTTAAGTCTTCAACGCAGTATTTTGGCTTTTGCTTGTGCAACTATTAAAAATCGCGGTTGGCTTCGATGTAAGGGACTTAACATCTTCGACGAACTGCTATGGGTCTTATATGCAAGATTCCCTCATGGTAATCGTCTATGTCATATCCGCTGTGAGTTCTCCATTAGTGTAATGTAGTTATGTGTTGTAAACGGCATAGGTTGGTGCTCGTTATTCAAAGCACAAAAATGTATACTGGAGTGCTAGTGAATTACTAAATGGTCATGCTCCAGGTCATCTATTTACACTCTTTAGGGCCATTGTGGTTACGACGGGTGTTTAGCAGATTAGAATGGTGTATCTAAAAGTGAGGCGCTGGACATTGAACGCACTTATGGTTTGAAGTTGTGTTGGTGATTTCGATAGTAAAGGACGAAGCAATACCGAGCAGATAAATTAAAGTACATTGAGATGGTTTGGTCATCGTAACAACGGCATGATGACTCTAAGTTCAGTCCTCCTCTCGGTCTAAGACTTGAATTATATGAGGGATGGGCCTTAGAGCTCGTGTTCGTCTTGGAAATTTAACCCCGGTTGATGGAGAATTCGAGAGAAAAAGAAGGAGTAGTGTGAGATTGTGTAGATCAGTATATGAAAGTGGAATGCCTGAATACGAGGGGATATGTGCGTTTTTGCAAGAGGCGAAATGGAAAGGTGCATATAAGTTTGTTGAGGTGATTGGTGGGATTATTGCGGTGTGATAGGGTCATCATCAGTTCGTGTGTGCCTTACAGTCAGTGAAGGCCAACGAGGGATGAATCCTACATTCTCACGAGATGCTTTATTACCCTATCTTGGACGCTGTGGAGAGGGTCCAGCCGTCTACAGTCCGACTGAGATGCCCCTATCTTGTTGTGTCATTCTTTCTTATATCTGACGTCGTTGAAGTGAGTCGTGGATCAGTTTGCTCCAGTGCATTAGGGCAGTGATTACAGTCGTCCGGTATAAGATGTCGCTTAGCGTGCTTTCTTTTCGAATCTTCACATTGTGTCATATTCTTACCCATTATTTACACTCCTCATACTTTTTTCTATTATTGTTTCATATATTGACTGCGTTTGTTAAGTTGTGCGTTCACCGCAGTGTTTTACTCATCTTTGGGAGGTGGCCCTTTTTTGTTGGGCCTTATTTTCGTCCATTCACGGTAGTTGCGTTCTCGCTCTTGGCCTCTATGTGGTCGTCTTCGGGTCTTGTTCTCCTCTGTAAGGTATCGTGCCTTTCGGGGCCGTCGCCTCGAGCTGTTTAGCACTCCGCACGCCTGGAATACCCCCTCGTCCTGTCGCCTTGGGAACATATCAGACGCCAGTTGGTGATGATATATATAACTTAAACCGGCTTTAGCGTGAGCCTACGCTTAAGGAAACGCGCATTACTCAGTTTTCTTTCAGCTAACCTAGCTATCACTCTCCTTTTATACTTTATCTTATGCTCATATATTTGGCTCCTCGCCTTCGTTATTACTCACATATATTATTAACCTCGACTATACTTATATATTACTCACGTTTTTTCACTGTACATTAATACTTATATCCTACCTATATAGCTCCACAGTCATTACCAATACGTAGGAGCTCTCATCCTTATTCCCTTTACTACACCTGAAAGTGCTCTGTATAACCTCTGCAAATATTTTATTAGTTGCAAATATAACTGATTAAATTAACTGTATTCCTTCCCTTTGACGTGAGTTTTTCGCTACTATAGCGAGTCTTTATAATTTTACTAAGTGGTTGATAGGTGCATTCTCTAGCATGTAGATGACGCGCTTCACAGTACATCAGCTTTGTCTTTCGTCTTTTACTCTTCGTGCCTTTCTCATCCTCCCTTCTCCTACATAGGAAATGTCTACAATGCATCTTCTTTCAGTCAAGTACATTTTCCCCCTCTTTCTTCCTATTGTCGCACCACACTATCAGTGCACTCATTACAGACAACCACATTCTTTTGGGCTAACTCATTTTTTAAAATCAAATGGTGCGCAAAAACATGCTAGCATCTCTTTGAAGAATACACAATAATAAGTTCTAACTCAGTAACTCCTCACTCATCTAATCCTTAGAAGGTTGGGTTGGTACTTATCGTGAGTGTATTGGGTTCACTGGAGATCACGGAATTCGCTATGACCTTGCTTTACAGTACACGGTCGTTCTCACTGTTTATTAATTATATGGAACAGTCACGACATTATTTTAATTTTACCAACCTATGCGGAACATTCGATTTTTTATTTTATTTGAACTCGTCTAATCCCTTAACGTACAAATTCCTTGAACTCAGTGCTAGCTCTCCCGTCAGAACCATTCTACTCTGTTAATCTGTATTGTATCCTTCAACTCTCAGCCAATTCGCACATCTGCTTAATGTTAGCCAAGACGTTTTAATTCTCGTATCTTCCTAAATTATCTAGGTTCTCTTACCCACTAACTACTAATTTCATCTGTTATGTTTATTTTCCACAAACTCTCTGATTGTTCTTATCATTCTAGAATATTCTAACTTATTCTTCTCTGAATCTTATAATCTACTTGGCTAAATTTTCGAAGTTGAATTATTGTCACTTAGTGAATTTCCTCTTTATTATCTCTCTATGACTACTCACATGCGCGTGTAAAATATCCTAACTACATAATTCTCTTGTCTATAATTCAGCTTTGATTAAATTGTAACATGCATTCTATCTATTCATTATCCTCAAAGATTACTGTGCCTATTCTTGGAGATGGAGTCTCCAATTGTTATAAGCACCTTATCTTTCTAATTTCCTTGTCTACCTTATACTCATTTGTGTTTAAATCATTCTTTTGATTCTTCGAACCAACTTCTTAACTCTCTATATCCTGTTTCATCTTTTCAGATCTTCCGTAGGAACGACATTCCTATATTTCGGGAGACTCATTCTCTTCATTCTATACTTTCTTTTAAGAGTCTTCCTCAAGTGCTAAATACGAAAAAGAAAAAGTAAGTTCCGAACTTGGGTCCCTCGTAAGTCTAATATACCTTCTCTAGAGCTTTTACCCTAGAATGAGTACATGCTCGATATACGTGTACGTGAATTCACGTTTGTCTTTTACGTACCTAGATATCTATAAAACGAGTGGAGACTACTCTGTCCCAGAGTCCCCTCTTATGGTGATGAGGTTAGATTCCTCGATAATTTATTTTTCATCTCTATTAATGAGTCGATCATAATTCTATTCTACTCGAATGATACACTAAAAAATAATATTTTATACTCGTAGAAATCACGAATCTACAGTGTTTTCTCTTTACCTAATCTCGAAATAAGAAAAAAAAGAGACATTATTTGAAATAAAATATCTACTTCAATTTTGATTCTTTTTCTTTCTCACCGCTCTTTCTCTTCTTTCGAATATCATCTGAGTCTACTCGCTGTCTTTTAGTCCAGTCTTATTAATCGCGTGACAGCTTTTTCCATCAATCGAATCTAGTACTTGTTAATTCCAGCTGTTAGAGGTGTAGTCTTTGGAATTTTATTTCTCCATCCCACTTCCTCGCTCTCAGCCCATGCCGTCAGATCTGTCTCCCCCTGGGCGTATCATTCAATCCGTCACTTCAGGCCGTATTATTTTTTTCTTTTTAAATGTGTATCTTGACTTTGTTTTCTCGTGAGTATTCGATGCAGGTACACTTGATCAAGCCCACTTGTTTTATCAGTCTTTCTCGTGTTAATTTCTCGTTACCTACATTGCGCTTTGTGTACCGAAGGACTTTGTTCCACCTTTTGTCCAAATTTGGCTAAATTTCATACTTGCTTATCTTCCAGCTTACACTTCTTCAAGCTTTTGCACTATCTTTTTACCTCCTACCTATTAAGTTAGCATTATAAGCAGATCTTTTAAATATATATCCTACTGTTTTAACAAAAAAGGAGGGTAACCCTCTTTTCTTCAATATTCATCTGTTCGTAGCTTCTGCTGGTTGTGTGTCTATTGTTCCCTCTCAAGTAAACCTGTTTGGCCACTTCTAATCCTGTGCATCTTAATAATTTGTGAACTCATTTTAGAGATATTTTTTTGTATAGGATTACTATATTTTTCTTGACCTCGTGACTTTTATCATATACTCCAGATTTTTTGACTTCCGTAAGCGATACTGCTTTTTCAAATAGGTTTAATGTCCTTTTTTCTACTTTTCGTTTCTTCTGTGATTCTTCAAGTGCACATCCATCGATTAGAATTGTAATGGACATTCAGGCATAAAAGAACTGGCATAAAGCTCTATATTTTGATGTCCTCGAGATGCCGTTATCTCTGACACATCGCGTATAGTATTGATACCATCAGTATGGAGTATGCCCGCGTACGTAGGTCCCCACCGTATTTTCTGGAGATTCTTTGCTTCTTTTTGTCATATCATCTTTCTTTCAATTCTTAAATGAGTGAGTGGTTTAGGTCTGGGACAATATTTCACTGGTTATCCATGCATCTTACGTGCTTCCTCATCTCTAATACATATTCTTTTCTCATTTCTTCCTCCTTATTTATTAATATCTTGCATTACTGTGTGCTTCACTATATCATCCTATATAATTTTCTAAACTGTTGAGGTCTCTGTCCCGCTTCTAAACATCATCCTATTTTAGACCTTTTGGTGTTTCCACTTTAAATATAAAAAAAAAAAAATAAAAAAAACACAACCATACACATAATTAATACTTTTTGTGAGTGCTTCCCCAAACTATATATCTATGCACAATGATAATTTAGAGACTATTTATCTACCACTGTTTCCTAAGTTTTTATTATAATATTTGATTTGTATTTTTTATTATTTATTTATCTTTACTTATTTTATTCATTTATTTTTGACTGGGTTTTAATCTCTGGTTTTTTTTCTTTTCCATTCTAGTTTATTAGTTTTTATGAGTGTGAGTTGTTTGTATTACTGTTGTGATTTTTATTTTATTATTGTGTGTATTTATTTTTATCTTTATTTATTCATAGATATTATTAATTTTTTTTGTGATTAGTTTATTGAGTATTATACATCGATTTTCAAAATGTTGCGTGCTACGAGCGTTGCCTTCCCTGCGTGTGGTATACACTCTTCTTCTCACGTCCATGCTTGCGCGCGAGTAGTTGTTATCGGCAACGCCTCGCGCACCAATGTCTTTAATATTTCATTATTTGTTGCTTATTTTTCATTTTATTCTTAATTAATTTGTGCATTTATTCTTTTTTAGATTTATATTTTATTTTTTATTTTCTTAGTAGTATCATATCTTAGTTATGTTACATATTTCATATAACTATGTTTTATCTCATTTTACTATATAATCAGATTTGACTTATTATACTTTATTTATGTTCTTTAGTTATATCTGGCTTTTTTTATTATTATGTTATAATTATTACTTCTTCCCTTATTATTGCTTTATTTATTATATTATTTCTTATTATTATCAACCCTTAGTTATCCTATTCTTTTACACTTCGTTATTATTTAACTATTACTATTCATATTTTTCATTTAGAGGTTATTATCATTCAATAATAGTAATATATATATTTAAGGGTTCCTATATTTTATCTATTTTAGGTGAGTATTATATGTTAGTGACTGTTCATATTTTATTCCCTTATTCTATATCTTTAGTATAGAAGGCGTGTGGTTATTTGGGTCGGTAGTACGTACTCGAGGTAGTGGATATGCGTCTGGCGTAGGGTGTATTTTTAGTATGTAGGGTGTGTGGGTTTATTGTAGTCATGATGAGTTGTTCTACTGTGTATTTTTATATTTGTTTTTTTCTTTAGTTGTTTTATTATGTTTATTTTTATTATTCGATTTTTTTCATATTGTTTTTTAATATCGTTATTTTTTTGAGTTTTTTTATTTTTGTTATTTTTTCATTTTTTATTTTTCCTTCTTTTTCTTCTTCCCTTTATTCATTTTTATATTCTTTATTATTTATAAGCATTTCGTGTTTGAGGTTAATTTTATTTTCAATATTTTATCGTTATTAATAGTTCTTTCGTAAATGGTTTCCTAAGTTGCTATATTCTTACTTTGAGCCATGACCCTAGCGTCCATCTTTTAAGGAGAGGCTGAGCAAAACTTGGGAATGGACGGTAAGAAGCTCTGAAGGGGTCCTCGTTTATGGGTTTCGCCTGTCAGTTTCCTGTCTCACCCAAAACCGCCCTGTGTCCTGGAAATGGTAACACGCGCCCTTTTATTAGGGTGCTTCTATTTGTGAATTTTCGCTGTAGGGTGTGGTAGCATAGATAGCAATTTCCGAGTGGCAGCAATCATCACGTTCAGCGTTTGGAGACGGCTTGTATGATGCATTTAGCACTACGCCTGAGGCATATATGTAGAGAGAGACAACAGAATTAGATAGTATCTCTAGCCGTCCTTCAGAGATAGTCATACTTACGGTGGATGCATGCCCGACGTCGATATGTAACTAGATAATTACATATTCAGCGACACCACTCTCGTTAGTCTACGCGACGCTGCACAGCCCTGTGCACAGCTCTAAGTGCCAGTTAAAAAGCGCACATGCGTGAGCGAGCCTCGCTTTGTCGAACAGTTTCGTCTTGAACCCTGCTCAGTTCGTCATCGTATTTCTGTTGGTCATGCGTTATGTGACTATTGTGACGCATTGTAGGATCTATTACTTATACTTGAGATTGTAATCTATGACACGCTGCTTCATTCTGAATCATCTACTGTTATCGTGATCAGTAAACCCTCTTCCCTCACTGAGATATTAAGTTGATGCTTATTGTAGTATACACACTGATCTTTCCCACGACAAGTCCTATTCATTAATTGTTTTTTTCACGCTCCTCTACCCCTTAACTTAACCACTCATGCTTCTATGTCTTTATCATTGTAGACTTTAAATACGTCTTACCAATTCATATTTTTATAGTTAGTGATCCTAAATGCTTTCTTCATTTCTCTATACTTCTCCGCTTCCTTTGGCTTTCACAGCTACAAATGTGTATTTTTATCGTGTGATATGTGCTTAACCTATGACTTATGTATATTTCTTTTCATTATCTTTTAAATCAGCCAAATCTGTCGTTTTAAATGAATCCATCATACATATTTACTCTGGTTATATACTTGATTTATCCTATGAGAGGGTATTTTATATATTTTTAGTATATTATTATTATATATATTCTATTATTATATTATATATTCTTATCTATTTATTATTATTATTATTCCTTCTTTCTTTCTTTTATTTCTCTTATTATATATATTATATATATTATTTATTATATTTATCTATATATTTTTATTTATATTTATTTATATATATATTATTATTATTAGACTATTATATCTATTATTTATTAATGTTAAATCTCTATTTTTTTTATATTATCCTTTTTAAAATCATTATATATTATACAATTCATTTCTGAACGATGGTGCCTTATTCTCCTCTGCACTTCGTAGATAATGATCGAATAATATTATTTATTCCAATTGTGGAATTTACCGTGATTTGCGATATCCAGTATATTTTTTTAAATATTTTCCGCTCGATTAGTGATTATTCTATATGAATAATGCGAATATAATTTTATTCAATATTCGCGAATTGCGAAATTACCCATATATATTATTTATGATTGACTATTTTACGCTCTCTCTATGCGAATATTAACATATGTGCCCTATTATAGTTCAAGTTACCTATATCATATTATATTCATTTTCTCTGATCAACTTATGAATATTTGCTCTCCATTTTGTTATAGATTTAGACGTTTATTGATCATATAAAAAATTTTAATATAAGTAATCTGATAAGCTATTTTCAATTTCCGTATAAGTTCCTATATAATGCGGGACGTGGCAAACCTCCTTACATGCTTTCATTCAGTATATACCAATCCGCTTTCCCATATATCTACCTCTTGTATCTGCCCTTCGTAAAGTAAAGTCAAATAGGTCGTTGTAAGAATCTTCTTTTATTCATACATATTTTTTCTCTGCTTTTCTATTTTTATTTACTTAATTTTTATTAATTTCTAATACTATATAAGTTATGACTGTTATTTGATTTTGTGTCTATATATTAATATATTTTTTTTTAATAATTTTATCTTATAATAATTTATTATTTTTTATTTTTAATATTTTATTTATTTATTCTATTCCTCTCAAAATAGTTTATAATTTTTGATAATGTATTCTTTCTATTATTCTAATTTGTGTGTGACTCCATTTAATTTCCATTTCATAATTCTACACTTATATTAGATAAGTTCTATTCTTTTGCAAGGGTCTGATGTGATTGATATATTAGTATCTCAATTTGTGTGTGTGTTATTGTCATTTTTGCTATTTATACTGTGTCTCTATAAATTCAGAATTATCTTTTGTTCTACACATGTATTCTTTCATCTCTATTATCAAGTAATTGATTCTTCGTTTTCTTACGGATAGCTTTAACTTTTTCTAACTTTAATATGCTATTTGCTATTCGACACTCTTAATTTTTTTGTACTCTCCTGTTAGACTACTTTCTTTATGCTGATCATTCTTTTTCATATCTTTTCTTTTTGAATTAGTATTTGGCTTTTCATTTTGATCTTCTTTTTTTTTCTATTGGCTAGACTAGTGTATGGTTGTGTTTTGTGGTGATAATTTTGAAAGTAACGTATGCTTTTTATTGTGACAGTTTATGATCTCTCTGAAATTTCTTTTCTGTAAGGCATTCATTTTATATATATTTTCTTCATCGATTTTTTGTGTTCCGTTCTGCACTCTATCGTGTGTGTTCCATAATTACTCTGCTCATTTCTGTTCGTTTAAGTAATACTCGTGTGTGTAGAGGTGTGTAATAATTTTTTTTGTGTTTTTTTGTTCTATGGTTATAATATGTATCTAATGCTACTGATTATTATTCACAAACTCTATATTACTTATATTTCTTCTATCGGCAACACTTCTCACTTTTTGTTATATTTCTACTTCTCATATTATTAACGTTTGCTCTTACTTCTATCTCATTCTTTTAATTTCCACAGACTGTCATTGTGCTAGAGGGTGTACTTCGAGTGATTTTATCTTTACTCTCGATGTTTTATTGATGGTTTTCCAATTTGCTGCGTGTATTCCTTGCTTTTTTTTTTGTGATGATCTTGTATTCTTTTTTGCTTGATTTTTCTTATTCTGTTGTAATTTTTTTCTGCATCGTTGGTTGTGTATATTGTTAATTACAATTGGAATATTTTGGGTTTAGATATAATTGTGTTCATTTCTGAAGATTGTTACAGATCTGTGTTTTTTTTTATTTTTATTCATTAGATTGATTGTGCTTGTATCAATTGTCATTGTAGATACATTTCTATATTTCATATTTGTTAATATTCATTTTGCAGAGTGTTTTCTTTTATTCACTTGTGTCTGCCGTTAATGTATGCCTCATCTTACCTGTGAACTAGTATGAAGTAATAATTTATATTATATAGTTGCTATTTTTCTTTATTCTATAGTATACGTCGAGCTAATGACTCAATCATTTTAGTACAGAAGCAGTACTTTCTTTATGACTGTATTGTTTTTGAGGTGACCTAAGATCCAACTTTTAATGCTGTAAGTCACTATGTAACATGTTACTTCTAGGACCCTGACATATAATATGATTTATATTCACCTCTTATAATTCAATGCATGCCATCCTTATATAACAGAGCTTCTTTTCATTAATCCTCGTCACTCAGCCATTCTTCTCCATTGATAACCGCTTGAGCATTCATTAGTGAATGGTATATATAGGTTTTGCCCCTACACATTCAATCCTAATACATACTCATTCCATTCTATCTTTCTTTCAATTTGTACTTAGTCGATATATAAGTTCCTTCCTTGTGGTTCGTTATCTAGTTCTAATATTCTCCTTCTGTTTGCTGCTTTATGAAGGTTTCTTAAACTCCGACCATATGTTCGTGATTTCTTATTTTACTCCGTTAGTGGTTGTATCGGTATAGTGTTCTCGGCATTACAAAAATTTTTGGCTTTTGAGTTCTTGTCTACGGCGTGACTAGTCAGTGATAAATTACTCTCCTGATTGAGAATCAAACCATTGGTCGGTGGAGAAAGTAATTTCTTCGCTTAATTTACTAATACGTCCATCCATATAGTAATTCTAATTCGTTTTAGCGGTTCTCAATTTAATTTATTTGTAATTCGGTCTATTTTTATGCTATCTGTTTTTAATGCAGTAATCTGCTTTCTTTAATTAAAGCTGGTCTTACTTTAGTAGATCCTTATTAATTTTTTGTACTCTGTTTTTCGGTTACGCTGTTATTCTTTATTTTATACGTCATAATAAATTTCAAAGGTATAATTATTGCTTCATTCTTTAAAGCTTAGTGTTAGAGATATTCCCCTCTCCTCCTATATATATTTTACTTTTCATCCGGCGTTTAAATTTTCTTCCCTTTCTTAATGGTCGTATGTTTTTCACTTGGTTCGTTTATAGTTTCTATATTTCTTTTCCCTTTCTGTTTTGCTGCTTAGAAGGTCTTCCTTAACCCGAATACCTAGAAATGTCGTTATTTTTACTATACTTCCAGAGAATATTTAACTGGGTGTTGCAAATTTTATCACTTTTGCGATGTCAGTTATGGATCTTCCAATCTTTTCAAGTTATACTTTTTTTTTCATAAAACTTACATCATAGCAGAAACCTAGTCGTGAGGTACATCTTTTATCAATTAGTTTTTTGAGTGCTAAAAGTTTTCTACATCTCATACAGCGTATAGATATATATTTATAATATTATTATTTTATATATTTATATATATTATTTATTCTATATTATTTATTCTAATTATATATCTATATTATTTCATATATATTATTTTTATATTTATATATTATCTTTAATATATTATATATGTATTATATTTTTTATTCTTATATTAATTTTATTATTTATTATTAACAACGGCTACAAAGATTCTATCATTAATTATATATTATTAATTTCTTTTTTCCTTTTTACTATAAGTTTGTGGTGCACAAGACCTTGTAAGTGTACCAGCTATATACTTGCACACGTTGCATTTCTCTTTTATCGTTCGGTCGCTTTTCGCCACGGTTTTTCCCTGCGCGAATGCGCATGTATATGCTTGAAGTTGTTGGAATAGTAATCTTGTTATTGTGGAGATTCTGGTCCAATAGTGATTTTACCTGGTTATGGAAATAGTTTTTATAAATTCGTTCCAATTAGGAACATTAATTTTTGGTTATCTCCACTTTAACCGACTGTATTTTGTTTACGTGAGTGATGGCTTCGTTTGGTTCTATATGTAGCGAAGACGCGATATGGTACGCTGTTTTTTCTTGTTGTATAAAATTACAATGTGCAAATTACCTGCAATTTATTCCTGGAAAGACATAGTGCAATTAATTTGTGTCCTAGTCTGTCAGAAGTAGTATTTTATTATATACTATAATATATATATTATATATATATATATATATATACTATATATATATATATAGTATATAATACTAGTATATACAATAGCTATGTACTTTTATTTATCTACGCTAATATAATCCTGTCAAGAGACGTGTCCGTTTTACAACACCAATAGCAAACCCCTTACTTTTTCTTTCGGTAGTAGGCTAGTAAGCTAGGCTTATCCGGTTATTTATTATTAATATTTTTGTATATAATAGTATTGCGTATAGTCGTAACTAGTTATACCGTTATCTTACTATATTAGTACTTATATTAACTTTCAGATATATAGGTTTCCGTGGTCAGTTTAGGTTTTCTGTTATAGTACTTGTGTATTTAGTTAATCACCTCTTACAGTATTGATCTATATACTATTAGCCTTATGACTCAGTTCGGTATCTAGCTTTTATTTCTATTTTGCAAAATATAAAACAAATGAGTTGTTTGTAGTTGAGCGGTATCGTTTATCTAGTGCTATAGTTATGATATTGTGACACTAGGTTGCCGTATTATCCGTAATGGCGCGTGACTAAGGTATCTTTTTGTGTGGTTGGTTTGTTGTTCTTTTGCAATAATATTTCAAACTTTAAATGCTACATATAATTTTGCATTTAAATCTAGACAATCTGACATCATTAGCAACGTTTAATTTACATGTATCTTATTTAAGAAGAAACTTTAATTTTCTTTTGTTTGTTAAGTTCTCGATTACATCCTTATTTTGTATATGCAAATCTTTTCTCTGGAAATACTTTTTTTAACTTCTTTGTGGTATTCTAAATTATGTTTACTTTTTTCTTCCAGTCTGAAGTGTTTAATCTATTATGCTTTGGTTCTTTTTTTTTTTTTTCTAATGTTTCCTATTGGAGTTGTTTGGTCAAGATTTAATATTTCTTGGTTCAACCATTGTATTTACCTTACTTTTTTCGATATACTCTCATATTCTACTTCTGCTTATTCAGCATTATTCGTATGTCTCTCTTATAATATGTTACTACAGCCGACTTAATTTTCTGTTCATTTAGGGCATTGTGTTCTTGAAAATTATGGATATTGAAAATTATCTTTATTAATTATCTTGATAATGCTGACTATATTTTCATTCTATTTTATACTCTTATCATTTGTAGATATTAGGTATACCTGAACGTGATGCCTTTGTGCGCCTCTATTACTAGTGAGGGTTGTAGTTAATACTAATATGTTTATCTAGGTGCATTTATTATGTGTTATTGACGTTTCTATGGCTTTATCCGGTCAGTTCTGAGGGCTGTTGGGGTTTATTATATTTTTCTCACTTTAGTGAGTATCCAGAGAAGTGATTCCTTCTGATTTAATGATTTTATTATTTCAGTGGTATATTCTTAGCTTATTTTTAATGTGAGCGAGCATTTAAAGTACACTGCGTAAGGTGCAATCTTACTTGAATGTAACTCGTAATATGTTATGAGTGTGGCGACATACGAGCGTGTATACTGTATTGTCTAATGTTTATCCTTATAAAATTATTAGTTATTTTCAATAATATAATATCAATTTAATCCTAAGGGCTTTCCACTACTCTCTGTTTTTAATCAATTCCAATACTAAGGAATTTTGTCAGCTGCAAAATATTCGTTCATATATTATTATTATCTCATTTATATTATTATTCTTTATATTTTCTTCATCTTTTAGGAATGATATGTTGGTTTGTTATCTTTGCTTATAAGTCTTTATACCGGTAATATTAGTTATGTGTTGAGTGAGCATTTTTAGTAATCCTTACTTTATTTGCTATTTACTGATAACTCCAATTGACGTATATAGACTTTCCTTAGTTTAATAACTCTCTACCTTTACCCTGTATTCTTCTCTTGTGATTTATTGGTACATCTTTTATTATGGTGATCTATTTATTTTTCATGGTTATTGTTTAGTACGTATCTTATTATATTAGTGTCTATATATAGTTTTCTACAATATAGTATATCAGTTTTTATTTTAATAATCCATTATATACACATTATTGATTTTTCATTGAGGCTTGTCGGGCCCGTTTTTGCTATAATTCCGCAATTATATTATATAGGTCAATGTAACCCTCTTATTTCATTACTAAATACATAATATGAGTAATCCCCATAGTTATACTCCTAATCTGGATTTATTATATTAACCTAACCCTTTATTAGGCTTTAACTATTATATCTACTGATCATTGAATATACTCACTATTAATACTTATTGTTATTATGCTATCACTCACAACAGTTGCGATCGTACATGCTGCGCGCACGACATTTTCCAAGCCCTGGTGTGGGTTGGGACTCGAGCATTAAATTCTTTTATATGAGAGTCATTTTGATATATATTATTAATATATATATCTATATATCTATCTTCCTATATATATTCTACTTATCTATCCATTTTACTATTTATAATTATATTATTATCTAATATATTATATATATTTAAATCTATCTATATATTATATATATTATATATCTACATCTATTATAAATATATCTATATTTATATAATATTTAATGTTATTGTCGAGTTAACTTTTCTCGATATACCTGGGCTTATTGCCTGCATAACTATTTCACCTTTATCATCTACGTTTTATTCTGGACCCATATGTATTATTACCATACTTCAGGTCTACTTCATATGCTAATACTTCTATCCATACTTTAACATTAATCCTAGTTGTATAGGTATTTCATAAACTTATTCTTTACCCAGCTATAGTTTATTATCATCTTCATAACTCATTTTACATAGTAAACGATCCCATTCTTATCTTTATGCGGATGATTTGGTTCTTTTGTGGCGAATATTTGTAAAGAGAGTATTTGAGAAGATTGGTAAGTAGTTTTGTTTATGATTTTGACAGGCGTGTGGTACTAGAGAGGGGTTGTGTGAAAGTAAACGTAGATGAAGTAGTAAGGTTATGGTGGTGAGTGAGGATAGCCCTCAGTGTGAAGTTTATGTTAGATGGTGAGCAGCTGGAACAAGTGTCTGAGTTTTAAATATTTAGGGTATGTTGTTGGATGAAAAGGAAACGTATGATGCAGAGTGTAGTAGGAAAAGTTGTGAATGGCAAGGAGGTGGCTGGTGCAATTAAATCGTTTGAGTGAATGAAAAAAGACTAAGTCTGGAGTGCGCTAAGGTCTTGCATTAGGGTATGTTTGTTACCTGTGTTATTGTATAGTAAGTGAGACTATGGTTTGGGAATAAGAAGTATAGATCTAGAAGTTCCAATGTGTTCAGAATGGACAATCTTAGGCGGCATGTTAGGTGTGAGAAGAAATTGATAAAATGAGAAATCGAACCTATTTAGAGAGTTGTGTGGGTGTGAAGAAAGGGTAACATGAGAGAATAAATGAAAGTATGTTGAGATGGTTTGGTCATGTTGAAAGGATAAATGATAGTCGGTTGGTTTAACGGGATGCATAGTGGCGAGTGTGTTGGAACCGACCGGCTGGGAGACCGAAGAAAAGGTGGATTGAGTCAGTAAAGGAATGTTTGCAGGAGAGAAATGTGAGTTTGGCAGAGGCGAGAAGAAAGGTGCATGATAGGAGAGAATGGCGGGCTGGTGTTGTAAGGGGTATGGTTGTGGCCCACCTGGGCCAGGAGATGAACCCTACACTTGACGATTTACCATAGTGAGGATCCGTCGCGGTCCCGTGAAGCTCTATGGTGGATTTTCTGATTGCGACGAGTTCTTACTAATTAATGGTATAGAGGGGGTGGTAAGGCTGGGCTTTCTTTTAGACTTTTGTCATATTCTTCTACTGCTTTTCTTTTCCGATGCTTGTCTCGCACCTTACTCCCAGTCTGAGAAGAAAAAGGAAGATTAAGAAAGAAAGAAAGAATAGAAGAAAGAAGAGATAAAACTAGAAATATTTGTATGGATAATTAAATAATTAATATTTAAAAATTTTTAT
>JABUQX010026373.1:35000-60000 GCA_015478945.1 Trachelipus rathkii
TTAAGCATAAGTCAATAAGTGAAATACTAATATAAACGCCGTCATTTGAGATAAACTCTTCAAGTCAGATACAAAAGCTCCAGTAATCAAATTAAACAAGGAAATCAAAAAGAAATAAATTCACTCAGATAACTCTCTCTAAAGAAATCCTCCTGAAAGGTCGAGGTAAATTTCAAGGAAAAGGCTGCGACTCCGATTTCGATCACCAATTTTTCGCCGCTAAAACGAAAGAGTCCAGAGGAACAAGTTCGAAAAAGCAACCTGGAAAAGGCTGCGACTTGCAATTCGCCCTACAGAGAGTATCTCAACAGATGAGGAACTTTTGTTACTTTACTTTCAACTGCATATTTTTACTTATGTTGAATTAAAAATATAATTTCAAATATGGATTTCTAAATTTACTAACCTCTTATATAGGGTGCTTGCACATAAAGAAGCCACCAATCTAGAAGTCTACCCTATATAATTGGTGAACCCGAGAAGAACACCCATCAACTTCAATCAACGCCTTCCTAAAAAATAACAAAAGGAAGAAAAAGAAAAAACTGCACTAACACAAAATCCCAAAAATATCAAAACACTCCGAAAAAATGACTCAAGCAAACGAACATTATCGATACGAACTTCAATTTTCATATTTAATTATTTTGGATTATGGTTTTCATCCTTTTGCACAACTTATCACAGTTTTCGAGGATTCATCACGCTACGAACATAGCCAAACTTCCTTTTCGGACATGGATTTCTTCATCAAATTCAAGTTTCTGGTATATGGGCAAGAAACCATTTTTGAATTCCCACTACGAACTCTGAATTCCTTATTCGAATTCTAACAATGGTTCATGTGACCTCTCCCTTTTATGTATGAAGAAATTTTTCAAATAAAGGACCTAAATTTCAAGCAACTTCGCCTCTACATATGTAACTTCGTTTACAGTATGGATTTCTTTCATCATTTTAAGTTTGGATTATGGGCAGAAAATTCATTTTTGAATTCCACTACGAAACTTCAGGCTCCTTTTCGAATTCTAAATGGTCTGTGACCCTCTCCCTTTTTAGCTATGAAGAAATTTTCAAATAACGAAACCTAAACTTTCAAGCAACTTCGTCTCAACATATGTCAAGCAATGTTTTCCTCGTAACCTCAACTTTGAAAACTACGTGCGCATTGGTCAATTCATGGATACGTTAGAAACGCCGTATACTGGACCTTTCCTTGGATTTAATGTTGATCAATGTGCCTATTTAACTTGTAATCAATTAATTGTTTCATATCAAAAGAATTACGTATTAACATTTTTGTACTTTTATGCATTAAAATGTTTGTATGTTTGTTTATATATAACGGATATAACCAAATATGCTTGTGTTTAAATGCACTTTTTTATTTTCTGTATATATAACATTATTGTATTTCTATGTATTCAAATACTTGTATATATGTTTAGACCTTCGGATGTAACCAGTAATGCTCGTATTTGAATATTTACATGTCTTGTTGTTTATTATTTTTGCCTTCAAATGTTTATATGTCTATTTATATGCTATCGGACATAATTAGATATGTTTGCATTTGAAAATATAATAACTATTTTAGTTATTATTTCTTGTATAATTATTAATAACACACTTTCTCAATCCGTGTTTAAGCGCAGGAAGTAAATGTAGCACTCCGATTAACTGTAAAAAATTTTTAATTTATGTTCGTACTTATGCTAGATTTGCGCGAGCAAATTTTAGCATAAGTTAAAGTGAAATACTATATAAACCCGTGCAATTTTGAGATACTCTTCAGTCAGATACAAAGTCAGATCAAATTAACAAGAATCAAAAGAAATAAATTCAACTCAAGTACTCTTCTAGAAATCCTCCTGGCAGTGAGGTAAAATTTCAAGAAAAGGCTGCGACTCGAATTTCGATCACCAAAGTTTTCGCCGGCTAAAACAGAAGAGTCAAGGCAAGTTCGAAAAAACGTGCGCATTGCACTGGAAAAAGGCTTGCTAGACTTGCAATTCGCCTACAGAGAGTATCTCAACAGAAGGAACTTTTGTTACTTTTTACTTTCACTGCATATTTTACTTATGTTGAATAAAAATATAATTTCAAATATGGATTTCTAATTTACTAACCTCTTATATAGGGTGCTTGCACATAAAAGAAGCCACCAATCTAGCAAGTCCTACCCTATATACATACTCCATCAAAAGGTAAAATGAAGTGTAAATCTATTATAAATTTAGTGAAGATGTTCAGTTAAATATTATAAAATTTAAAATAAATTTTTTTTAAAATAGGCTATTAAAAAATTTTAAATTTCAAAATATTTACTCAGAAGAAAAATTACATTATTAGTTTTAATATATGGTTATAATATACAGTAATAATAAAAACAATAATAAAATATTTAATATTATGCAGTTTCTGAAAGGGGACTACTAATTGCAACACAGTATTGTGTCCTTTGGGCCTCAAACATAATACAGGTTTAATAAAATTTAAGGAATTGGATTTAAGAATTTCAAATATTATAAAACTATCATTACTATTATAGAACATACCCAGTAGTTACTATAACTATAATAAATACTATAGCTAAAGTACTGGAAATAGTAATAATAGTAATAAATATAAAATAATAATACTAGAAATAACAAAAATAATAATAATAATAATAATAATAATAATAATAATAATAATAATAATAATAATAATAATAATAATAATAATAATAATAATAATAATAATGATAATATTTAAAATAATAATAATAATAATAATAATAATAATAATAATAATAATAATAATAATTAATAATAATAATAATAATAATAATAATAATACCATTTTTATTTTATGTAAGAAATTCTAACTAAGAATTACAACTGTACATTAAGCGGGTTTATACAGGTAGACGGCATTGATCAACGGGGTTGATTCAACCGGAGTGAACCCGGTGGCTGAAAGAAGTTTGTTTATATGGCTCACTCGAGTTGATTCTCTGCTAGTGATCCAGTCCGTTTCCAAGATAGATTTAAAAGAAGCAGTGAGAGCAGGGCGTGCTATAAATTACGTGACCGTTTAGGTTTAGTATTTGTCCAGCAACATAATAGTTTAAAAAATTAAAAAAAGAGGGGAAAAAAGACGTTGGCTGGTTATGCCATGGATTAGTAAACACGATGTTTTCAAGTACTTTTTCCCGATAGTTTTTCTTCTCGTACAACGCCGATTTACTTTTCCATAAACATTCCTCATTTTGTAATGTGTAAAGTGCCTAAAGAATATGGTCTTTCCTCCATTTAAACCATTTTTAAGAGAAAATTCACAATTTGTGAGGAAAAATCAACGTCAGCAGCGCAAACACTTGTTCAATACTGATGATTGAGGTCTTTAGCAGGTCACTTAATTGATTCTTAGAATATTCAAAGAAACGTTGGCCTGCGCCAATTCCTCCGCTCATTACCAGCGTTGATCAATTTCATTGAAACTAGCTCTTTACACAGTTCACTCCGGCTAAACCAACCTCGTTGATCAATCTAGCCTTTAACTAATACCTTTCCAATTTATTTAAAAATAGTATTTGTTCTCATCTATTGCTTTCATTATTTCTATTAAGATGTCAACTGGTTTTCGAGAGTGAGATTCGGTATTTTTGT
Source organism: Trachelipus rathkii (assembly GCA_015478945.1). Classification (NCBI taxonomy): domain Eukaryota; kingdom Metazoa; phylum Arthropoda; class Malacostraca; order Isopoda; family Trachelipodidae; genus Trachelipus; species Trachelipus rathkii. Next base: position 38,654 of record JABUQX010026373.1, read on the forward strand.
CATTTGTTAAAATGGAAATATCATCGGCAAAGAAGATTAAAAAAACGCCATGTGAGTTGAACAAGTCATTAGTATATAGCGTAAACAGAAACGGTCCTAGAATTGAGCCCTGTGGTACTTTTGCTGTTGATTGAAGTGTGCATGGATGTGATTCGCTTAGTTTTACGTGTTGAAATCTATCCTTTAATAATCATCTTTAAAACCATTGCAAGTTTGTCCCCTCAATGACCATTTTGTTCATCTTACTTAACAGTATGTTATGATCAATAATGCTAAAAACTTTTGTAAAGTCTAGTAATAATAGAAGGGAAGAACCTTTATTTTTTATGTATTTGTAGTATATGTTCTCGGTTAAACCAATAAATGCATCAGATATTGAAAATCCTTTTTTTAAAACCAAACTGAGAGTCGTTAAAAATATTGTTTAAGTTAACGTATTCTGCTATATATTGATTGAATATCATTTTTCAAATATTTAACTTACCGCATTTGCAATATCTCTTGGTCTGTAATTTTGTGCTAGGGAATGTTCCCCCTTTTTAGGTATCACAATCATATTTATCGTTTTGAAGAGATGTTGAAAAATTCCTGTAAAAAATGATTCGTTGAACTAGTGTTTTAAAGGAATGGCTTTTATGTTAGTAAAGTGTTTAAAGATGGGGTTTGGGACAGAATAAACATCACATTTTTTGGATTTTAATAATAATTATTATCTAATTATTACCTTCTTTATCTTAGTGTATGTAATATGAGCAAAGGATAAATGCGTCTCGTAGTCTAGTAAAAATTTTAAGATATTTGGTAAAATATCTCTTTGATCAATTGATTTTGTTAATCCATTTATTTATCTTAACACTTACTATTGAAAAATTTATATCCATTAATATATATATATAAATTATATAATTAACAATTATATAGTTATATTATTATATTATATAAATATATTACTTATTTATCATATTTAGATTTTATATTAATAGCTATCAAAGCTATTTTAAGTCTTATCCATCTGAAAAGAAAGTACATCATATCAATACCTCTTATTTAAAATACGTTATATGATTCATTATTATTCAGTTGTATCTGTATTATAATTGTAATAACAGTATCATTAGGATTAATACTTCAGATAGATCCGTAGGTTATTATTTATAATATAGGTATATAAATATAATTAGTTCTAGATATATCACAAAAAAATAATCATATTTTGAAAAAATCTGGCTAGAGCTTTGTTATCAAGATTTGTTAATCCACGTTTACATATATTGTACTTACTTAGAGTATAAAGTCCTATGAAGTATTTAATGGCTCTTATCACATATTTGTATAATTTACATGTCATCTGTACTAATATGTGCTCTTAATATTATTATTGCAGTTATGCAATTTGTGTCTTCTTCTGGCTTATTTTAAAGTCCTATGTTATGCAAGAAGTCTCACACCAGGATATCTGATTTAAGATTTGAATATTATACATTAGGAGAGGTTAGGACTAAATACATTGTAATGACGTCATCATAGACAATTTTTAAATAAGTACTGTAAGTATTAATTTATATTTAAAGTCATTTATATTTTTAAGAAATATAACACTTCTAATAATATTTAAATTTTTATTCCAAGACAGATATAGCATACTCGCACTTAATTATATACAAAAGATTATTTAAAATAGTAGTAAATATCTTCAAAACATTACGCGATAAATAATACATAAAACGAGTTCAGACAGAAAACTTAATCTTGCATATAGTGAGAGCTGCCAAGAATCCCTCAACTTAATTTATCTTAATTCTTGTATACCAACATACTTAAAATTGGGTTTTTGATAAATATTTCACGAAGAGATTCCTTTTCTAAAACTAAATCGCTTAATTAGAAGATGCACCATTTTGATAGATATAAACCTCTCTCCAGTCATCTAGTACTAATCGAATGCTCTTCCTTGCCCCTCTTACCTTTAATCTAACAACATCATATGTAATTATTTATGTTTTCCCTAACACCTGTTAGAATAATAAAAGCAATACTAATATTTTGAGAAATAATTACTTAATAATTCTAGAGTTTTTGACATCTATTTTAGTTCAACAACTTAACATCACATTAAGCCATAAGTTACAAGAAGAAAAAGTCAAAATTATTAATCTATAAGTCATTTGTTCATCTAGCCGAATTGTTTCTTATTTAATTTATTCTACATGTAAATACTATGGATAAATCACAGTGTTATATGGTAGGTGTGCATGATCCCTATATTCATGCTTGAAAATGTATAATGTGATTCATAATGATATATGACTTATATTTTAGTATTTTATTTTATTTATTGTTTTATCTAAATATATAGTTATATGTGTCCCTTATATTATCCAATTAAGTAGATAGTGCTGTGAATTTAATTTAATTTGAGATATATATCGTTTAATTTTTTATCTTTTAACCTACCTTGATAATTTGTTATTATCTATATTGAGTTTTTATCCTATCCCTCACATTATTTAACTTATTATCATGCCCCATTAACTCTCCCTTAAAATAGACTTGAATTACATTATCCTTTATCATAGTATTAACAACCTTTTAATTTTGATTTGTAATTAAATTTATCACTTTCTAGTAGTAAAATGTATTCCTAGATATATAATAGTTAATAACTATAATATGAATATAATATATATATATATATAATTTATTATATTATTATATATAATAATTCAATATATTATATAAATAATATGATATTAATTTATTATATATATATTATATATAATATATTATAATATAGATAAAATTATTATATATTATTAAATTATATTAATTAAAGTATATATAATATATATAATAATAAAGAATTAAAGCAGTACATACTATAAAATTTAAGTATTTATCTTTTACAGAAGTAGTACGTATTTATATATATACACAAACATATAAAATTACCGAAAGTATATATAAATATATATATAATATATATATATATATAATATAATCACTCACCCTAATGATATATACCTACATTTATATAATCTAAGTATATCAGATTTAAGTAAAATAGTAAAATTAGTATTTAATAGTACTAATTTATCACTACTCCTTATAGCTAGTAGTGATTGATAAGATTAGGAGTCAAATATTATTACTTAGTATATTACTATTATCATTATATATATATATCAGTGTTATATGATTGAAATTATTACTATTAATAAGTATATGCGGAGTAATTATATATATTATTAGAATATGATAACTATAATACACTATAATTAAGAAGATATTAGTTAATACAGTATATAAATGACTCACCAATAACTGTTTATTTGTCAATAATGAGCGTGAACTAGTGAATATTTAAGCGTTATTAAGTGGAGGCCTATATGTAATTAGGTCCTAACCTACGTTTTTATGGTGTAATTTCATTATTGTCTATAATCAGTACTCTTATATGTGTAAGGGGACTAAGGGGTATACTGCTGGAAACCATCCCTATTAATCATACCAAAAGGGAAAAACACTTGTTCATACAAAGGACATTCCAAATGCTATAACAACGGAACTCTGGCGATCGTTAACAATTAAGTTGAGGATCGAGAAACATCAGAGAATGTAGTATAAAGGCAATGACTATGCGTAATACCGAAGACGTCGAAAAACTATCATGTAACCAAAGGTAATCTCACGTTGTACGATATGTCTTCTCTTCCATCTTGAGCTTAAACCGGGTTTCCTCATAAATCGCGAAGAAAGTGGATCATTCATATGAACATCGTATGGATACGCTTGTTACCCAAAGGACTGCCTGTCCACACTAATTTTATAGTGTTGCATATTTTTTTTGAGTAACAAACTGCGTTATTCTAAGTTAATTGATGTAAAAAAAACAATTAATACATAAGGTTTATAAAGTAAATAAAACATGTAATATATTGTTGTCGACAATATATCGATTAAACGTACTATAGTTTGGCCAAGAGAAAGAACGTGTGCCTGAAATGTATTTTGAATAGCTCTACTTCCATACCTTGTCTAAAAATAATTTTCTTGCATAATTTCTTCCTAACTTTGATATGTTCCGTTTCCAAAAAAACGTAAATCAACATTTTTCCGTAGCCTGTATTTCTCTTGCACGATCACCAAATATGACAGAATATTTAACACATTCACTATTCATGCTTCTGTTCTCCTCCATATTGGAAGCATAGCTATGATCTGTTATCTATATGCTAGTTCACTCAAGAAATTTGACGATGCATTACATACATCCTGTCAGATACTTGTTATAACACTCTTGTATCAAAGTTAATCAAATATATGAATTACGCTCAGCAAAGAAATATAAAAGGTATGAAAATTCATCTAACTCAATAAGTTTATAAGAATATGTGCAACATCAACGCTACCCCACGTGCAGCCTAGCCTCTATTTTAATCTAAGAGAGGCAGTGTCTTACTTATGAGCAAAAACATCTTGCACCAGCAGAGCAACATCAAAACAGCAACATCTCCAGAATTCTAAAGATAATGACTAATACATTTCTTCCTTCATCGTCCGATTTATCCAGAATTAATTGCGAAAACAAGTTAACCCCACACTTTCCGTTATTCGGCAAGGAGCGTCTACCAGGTACCATCGCGGAGAGAAGGCATCTTCCGATGATCAAACACCTACCCTTTACCCTTCAAAAGGCACAGGGCTCTGTATCGAGAACTGAAGCTTTGCCTTTTAAACTAGGAAGATATATATACAATTACTCAACAACTTAAAATGAAATCAAATACATATACATTACTACATCCATATAAGATACCACTACACTCCTAGCAATATATATGAAATCCAGATCACCATTATATATATCACCACTAAGCCATTAACCCACCATAACATCACGTACATCGAACTAATACAGCGCTATATATACAGATGGACGTCAATCTTGGTTGGAGCTGCTTTGTTTGCGGTAATATGATCTAAGACCTGTAAAAGCAATGTCTCTGTGATTAAACAGAGGAAATTACGCGAGACTTGTTACTGCCCACAAATTATATTATAACACGGATGTAACTCTGCTGTTAATCGATGATCGACTGTTATTACCGATAAGAACGACAATACTATATGCAATTTACTAATTCAACTTGAGTAATAGCCTTGTAAATTAGACATATATTGATACCCCCTATGAATAACCACTGAATATCTATATGAAACCCCTTCATTGCTCAATTACTTAGAAATGCACCCAATGACTTCCAATACTTCTTGATACATTTTTAGGCAATAATAATCACTACATGACATATTTATACCAAAAATAGACCTACTCATGCCTGACTATTTGTACATTAATTTAAAACACGACAAGAATGAATGCTTCAATTTAAGTGAGTGGTTAGTCACCGATTGATGTGAAAGGTGGCCCTCTACGAAACAGAGAATAAGAAATAAGAAAACAAAAATACTAAATATATCCATCATGAAGAGTGTGAGATGGAGGATTAGAGGTACCGTGCGGCTGTGTGTGGGGTCCCTTGACGTAAAAAAACATCGAAGTGTAAACTGTATCTAGAAAAACCCTCCCTGCAAAGATTGGAACAGAGGAGGCTACTATGAAGCAGATGTACAGGATAGCTGCCTTAGCAATAAGGTTATCTTGCGGGACTCTGAGCTGTCACGTTACGTCTTTTATGCACTTCGACCAAAAGTATTGTTGGGAACGCGTGTGACACCGAGTAGTCACCTTCACAAAGTAAAATTCGTTCTCTGGGTGGTTATATAGTATTACTATACTATAACTATATTTATTTATTTATATAGTTACGTATATATTATATATAGTCACTATATATATCTAATTCATATATGTCGATTATTACACCTTATATTGGTATCATAATATAGTATTATCACTATATAAGTATATATATATACATAATAAACAAAAGAAAGCAAAAAGCTGTGAGAAATTGCAGTTTGTGCAATGTATTGTCCAGCATCGATTTCGATGTGAATATTCTGTTGGTAGAAGAGGAGATGATTAGGCAAATTTCTAAGGCGAGAGCTGAGGACCATGAAATCATGTTCTTTTAGTCTGTAATGCCAAAGGGAACATGATAACATCGAGTTTTTGTTGAGAAATTCTTCCTGTTTTCAAATAGTTCACTCCTCCTCTAGGCATGGAATTTGGATTAATGACTGCAATATATGGATTCTGCCGATATATATATTATATATATATATATTATAATGATATAGCTAAATACTAATACTATACTATAGTTACTATTAGTTATAGACTACACTATATCATATATCATATTACAATCACATATATAATATATTACATGGATATACAATTATACTTATATATACAATATTATATTACATATGTTAGTCTTCAATTAAAATATATATAGTTAATTTTACTATTACTTATTAATCTATTAATGTATTATTTTTAATATTCATCTTCACCTGATATTCAGAATCTCCGATGTTGATTGATCATAAATTATAGAGGTATACATTATTCACTCTTAATCTAATATTTTACTTTTGATTATTCCTAATTAAATCATCTATTATTATTATTTAGATCGAAGTACCACAGTATATTTCCACATCAACTCCCCGATATTCACTATATTTTTAACATTCTATTCCGACCACTACACTATCATTTACAATTATTATGTATTCTTCCACCTGTATGTATTTCATTAATCTGACAAGTGAGTTATATCACATCAGCCATACAAATCACTCACTATCTGCTAATCTCATTATTATTATTATCTATACAATATTACCCATATATATAATTATATTAATATATAATATTAATAATATTATTAATTAATATTAATATTATATTATATTATATATAATATATACTATATATATTATATATATCACTATATATATATATATATATATACGTAGTATTAATATATATAATTATATAATATAATATATAATATATAATAGATATATATTATATTATATTATATAATTTATATATATATATTATAGATACTATAGTAGAGAGAGATAGATAGTTATATATAAATATTAATAGATAATGAAACAAATAAAGAAGGAAGAAAGTAGAATTAGCACCAGCAAATTACATAATCAAACTACTATATATATAGTCCTTTTAGGAGGTATTATATATACTATATATATAGATATAACTAATTAATATCATATAACTATTAATATTTAATAAAATTTTATATTACTATATACATCCATTTATATTTTCTATATTATATTAATTATTATTTTATTATTACAGCTTTCATATCCGCGTATTAAATAAATTCCAATCTTTTTAAGGAAATTGAGAGCCGACTTGATGTTTATGTTTCACTTCATAAGATTTCAAGATAAACAATAAGGATAGCGTTGGTATTATCGATATAAATCCCCAAAAATGCCGTTATAAACATAACCTTTATCTCTTATTTTACTGCATCTTGAATTAATCCTACGACCTCCCTGTAGTGACTGTTTAGTTATCCACCCCGATTAATTTGTCTCCACCATTACTAGAGATAGGACGTTAAAACATTTAGGGAAATCTATAAAATTCGAATGAAGCTAACTGGATCCCATTCGAGCTCGACTAGTGATTACATTGTGCCGTATAGGTCAATTAGAAGAATATATTAGTATTATATATATATTATATGTACTGTAATATTAATATATCATTATATATATATATATATTAATATTATATTAATATATTATATATATATAGCTATATATATATATATATATATATATATATTATATATATGAAATATTAGGGAGGAATAATATATATATATATATAATATATATTATGGTATATATTCGTTAAAAATGGTTTTGACTTTCGTCCGAAAAATCAATACTCGTCCCTCCTCAGATGTAGTTGGTGAGTCAACTGAACGTCAGTTGGCTCAGTCTTGAGCGGTGTTATTGAAATGACTGCATGAACTTTGTTTAAAGCTCTTATTTCTTTATATTTACGAGTTTACCGTTAATTTTTTAATAATATAAAAATTACTGAAGTGAGCAATGGTGTACGTAGAAAGGGACGTGCTCAACGTGGCCGGATGAAAAAAACAAAGAAAGAAAATCCACAATTGCTGTTAGAAATATGTATAATCTACAAAATGACTGCTCGACCATCTATTTTCGAGACGTGAAATAGTTCGTTGATTACATATTGCATATAGCCATAAGACAAGGGATAAGAACAATTTTACAATGAAACGATCTCACCCAGCTGGAACGGATTAGATGAGAAATCGCTACCCACTCATAATCAACGATACCCACCTGTAGAATCGCTATGCGGAAACATTCTGTTTGATCATTCGTCCTTTTCATATCTCACCCTCTTCCTCCGGACATGAATTAATATATCGAATATTGGATTTCCAATAATATTTATATATATATAATATGGTACATATAGCATACACATACGCACCTATATATATATATATGATTGATATATGAAATATAATACTATAGTATATATATATTACTATAAGAATAGATACACAGAATTATAAAAATACTATATTATATATATTAAGTAAATATAGATAATATATAATAATAAGATATATATATGTATAATATATATTTGAAGTACTATGTATTCTTTCAGCTCACCTCTATATTTTTTTTGCTAATTCCTAAACTAGTTCACTTCATATAATCTATATCCCCATCACCCCCCTCCCAGATTATACGAAACACGAATAATGAATTTATACATCATCACACCTCTACGGGTCACCGACCATTGCGCTCCATTTCGGTATAGAAACATAAGAATGAAGATGGATGTAAGTCTTAAATGAATTGCACCATTTTAAATAGTAACTAGTGTGATATATGATAAAGAGATAGAAAAAGTATGGAGAAGTAAGATTGAAATATAGTAGACCTATAGAATAGTAATTAAGCAACTCTCTGATAGACCCTTGTACCTAATATATTATATCGCATCAGCTAATAATATTTTTTTTTCAATTGTAAAATCATTAGAAAAGTATTAATAATAATATTTAATTTAAGTGAAATAATATTATATATTGAATAAACAAGTACCAGCTATCTTTGGTTCGAGAATTAATAAGTGCAGTTAATTTTTTATCTATTCGTGTACACAACAAGGTCTTCAATGAATAACAATCAAAGTATGTTATTCGTATATGAATCTGACTACCATAAAACTAAATTAAGAATCATTCGTCTGATCTACATGCTCGTTCTACTCATCTCCTCTCCAATCTCTACTACATCACTCTCTCACTCGTACACTCAATAACTCAATACTATACTCTAGTGCATTCGGTCTTCGTTCTCTGCACTACATATCTCTACATACTCTTCTTTATCTATACTAAGTTCACCTACCTCACAATAACATATACTACTACTATCGTATTCGCAGTATCACAATCAATCAACTAAGGTATACACTCTCTCTCACTCATCACACACTTCTCATTCGCTCCCTCGCCCACATCCACATCACACACACATCCAACACCACAACACATCTAACACTCAACACATATATATAGTATTTAAATATATATATAATATAAATTTAATTATAAATAATAATTATAATAATACTATATATAATATATAGAATATATAATATTTATATTATAATTATAAATAATAATATAATTAAGTATATAATAATTTCATACTTTAATTATTTATAATAAAATATATTATATAAAAATTAGTATTTATTTATTATAACTTTATATAATAGATTTTATATTTAATATATATAATATATATATATTAATATATTAATATTAAAGAAACTTGATCATTCTCATCACTGAGGGTTCACTTTAGCCACTCATGACGTGCGAGAAATGATAATTAAACAATCACACATTTAATTGCACCATGCAAATAGGCATTAGTCCCCCTCGATATCTTATGATTTAGTTCACGCAAATGTGTAAATAATATTGATATATATCGTGTATAGTGATGATGAGCGTGTTTTTTTGTTGCTCGCGGCAACGATGTTCAAAATACCTCAGATTGATGCCGATAAACTTATTTAATTTTCATTCATTTCAATTATTTTATGTGTATAATGATAAATACTGGTACTTCGTATTAGCCTATTATATATAGTTAGTATAAATATATTAATATAGTATATATAAGATATTATTAATACTATACGATTATGTAATGGTTAGTAAGTATGTACATCATACACGTCATAAAAAAAAAAATAATAATTACGAATACTATACTTATATTACCTAATATTACACATCACACATACCTACATAAAATTATTATATTTTAGTCCATGCTATCAGTCAACTATAAGAATTAATCGAGAAGAGTAATGTACTGATATATTATACATATACCTCTCCGCGACAGGATGTGGGTATCACCTCTACTACGCTTTCTCCCACTAAGAACAACAAGATTTTGTCGCGGGGCTCTTCTATGAGTTTCAATAATTTCCCAAATGATATCCATGTTTAGGAATTCTTATCTTACTTAGTACAATTTTGTAACATTATTTTTATTATACTAATAAATCATCATAGCTAATTTTGGTTATAGTGTACTACTGGTGACTAACAGTGATCATAAGAAACTATATCTCAAACCATCCAATTTTACACCATGAATGATGAAATTTAACGAATGGAGTAATTTTTACGTAAGTAGTCCGTTGTTACGATAATTAGAGCAATTGCTCCACCATGAGCAAGCACACGGTAGCATTGGAGAAAACGAATCTGCAACATAATACCTCTATTAATAAATTTCTTCCTAAATCCTCTATTATTACTCTTACTCCCATTCTAGCTAAGAAATATCACACCACACACCACACCCATAGTAGTAGTGCTGTAAACCAGAACAATTCTCCCCCTTACCGTACAAACAGTAATGAGAATAGATATTATAACAAATTCCAACCCTAACGAAGCAACATAGTAGTATTATCATAAACTATAATTATAGGGATGTCTGAATATGTACTTGCAATCGTATATCAATCCATACCTAGTGTTCTATAGGTAGTGAGGTATTCAGCTGTTTCAGATATGCCACTTTAATGCTAGTTTCTACAAAGATTAAGACTATGCATAATATTTTGTGATTAAAGATAACTATACACAGTTCAATCTATATTTTTGCACAACAAACATTCACAAAGAATAAGAACATCCTTAGACGCTAAATATTTAATTATATAGTTTTTCTTCAAGTTATAAGCTCATTTAAGTACTTAAATATAAGAATCTTTACTTCCGCTTATAGCACTAATAATTTCGCATAATCGAATAATACCAAGGGACAGCATATGGTATCTGTATCTTCTTTGTATATCGGGTAAGTAGTCCACTCATACTCATAGTTTAACAGCTCCATATTATTCTTAAGCTTCTGAATAGTTAACATATCTGAGGTATGCTACACGTACTCATTAGCACTTCCCATAACTAGAAATTACAGGTAGCATCTCCATCTTAAAATTTGACAATGACACGGCAATACTGATAAACTGAGTTTATTTAGCATATTTTAATATACATACTCCTAGCCAGTACTGGACATTTAAGACAATTCGCAATTGTTTAATAAATGTCTAATGATACCCTTACATGATAAAATCATTTAACTTCATCCACGAACACCAGAGCTCAACATCTATACTAAAGTCTATTTAAGGTACAATTATGGGGGTAGAGATTATTATATCTAGTAGTACATAATCTCGAAGGTTTTGAAGCTAATGGTAAAAGTAGATTAAAGACTCATCGTGGGACCATTTTGCACTACCCCAATTCAATATCTATAAGCTTCCTAGGCGTGATAACTATTTGTCGTCATGTGTAACTTACAGAGCATAATCAGCTGATTACTAACACCTTAATTCAAAAAGTTAAAATCTGTTTATCAGGGCAACTATCAAATAAGAAGAGAATAAAAGGACTTTGACTCCAACTGATTTTAAAATACACATTTGCACATAGAAATGGATATATTGCTCACAATAAGATTCGATGACAATCTGAAAAACGATGATCTCAAGATTTTATATTTGCAAATGTATACAGGTTTCCCGCAAAAGAAAAGAATTGATTTCAGCTACAAATTATAAAAATTTGACCATTGTAGGAACCAAATACTTTGTTTACAACACCCTGCAACACGATTCTTTGTTTACGACACAATGCAACATGATGTTTTGTTTACTCGCACAGCCATGCAACATGATGCTTTGTTTTACGACAGCCTTTAAACATATGAGCTTTGTTTGCGACACTTAGCCAAACAGGCTCTGTTTAAGGACATCCTGAACATGCATACCTTTATTTGCTCAAGCAACCTTTGATAGTTGATCATGTTTATAGTTTAGTCTAGCAAATGTATGCTTTATTTACGACAACTTGCAACATGATGTTTTGCTTACGACACCCTGCAACATGATGATTTGTTTGCAACAGCCTGCAAAATAAATAATAGGACCGCTCGTTTTGATAGGGATCCCAATAAGGTTAGGTCGATCGGCATTTCGTAGTTCTTTGTTGACGATTCGGCTTCAGACATTTTGTTAAAGCCTCTAGCTCTGTAATCGATGGGTTTATTACTATTATGAAGTAAGACATTAGCAAACTCTTCTTAGGGCTGGAATTCTTTTAAAGATAACTTACAAAATTGTTTCATAATTTTTGGATTATGCTCAACTTGAGGATTTGATATCATCCGGCAGGATTTCATTGACCGGCAACTTCACCAACATCCAACATACAAAACATACAACATACAACCTACGGACAATTCAACCGACATACCCAATTTCCACGCCGGAGGACATGACACATATACAGTTTTATTTAATTATTTTAACTAAAACTCACTTTTTTCTCTATCTCTGAGACTTACAATGGTTAGTTGGGGAATGTTATCTCTATTATTTTAATATTCTGACAAAACTTTATTTTATATTCGGAGGGACCCCAATCACCGCGATTAACGGGGAGGGGCGCTGGAATCTCTCCTCCATTATGTCTTCGTATTGAAACCTCATGATTATATTTAATCATTTTTGATAGAATCACATCCCCCGATCAAGGGGGGCGTAATCCCTATTCCCCATTTAATATATAATCTAAGCTGTCAAGGGAAGAATCGATATATTTTCGGCCATGTCTCAGCACAAAAACTTTTTTGAAAGAATTAAAATTTGAGAGAACAATGGTTCATTTTTATCTCGTTTTTTGTAAATGAATATAAACGCGAAGTGACCAAATTCTTTTTTAATAGATTTTGATAGTGCAGAAAACCGTTGGAAGAAAAGGAAAATTTATTTGGTGGAATATTCACATATTATCTGTGAATTACTCTTCTTTTTTATATATATTTGTTACTGTCCTTAATACCTCATACTGAGTTTTGTCCCGCTTTCAAATCTCTTTCTCGAATTCTTTCCATTTTTTAAAAAAATGAAAGCTTTTAAATATGGACAAAAAAAATAAAGAAAAAAGTATTACGGAACATAAATTTCTGGAACAAAGTTCTGTAAATCGCGTGCATAGTTATTTCGAGCAATTTTTATTAGTAATAAAATTTCAGGAATAGGGTTCTCTTGGTGTAAGCAAAAGCTAACGGCGAAAAAACAAGAAATGTTTCCTGGGTGGAAAGCTCTGGGAACAAAGTTTAGGGGAAATTATTATCGTGGACTAACGAGTTCTTTTACAACAAAGTTATGTGGGAACAAAGTCAAATGTCTGGGAAAATGTTATGGGAAAATAAAAGTCCGGAAAAAAGTTTAAAAGATTAAGGAAAAATGGGGAAATAGATTTTAAAATCTTCTTTTTTAAATTTTTTAAAAGTTAATTCATATTTTTCACTCCTTTAATTTCATAATATTTTTTTTCTATTTTAAAAATTCCCCGTTATAATGCTTTATGAAAGTATACCGGGCCGGAATAATGGAATAAGTATATAATACATTAGATAGATAGATAGATTAGTAGACTAGATAGATACGATTAGATAGACTAGATGAGATTAGATAGATGGTAGATGATAGATAGATACGATTAAGATAGTTAGATCGATAAAGATGAGAAGAATATAGATTAGCTATAAGTATAGATAGTATAGAAATAAATAGATAAGACTAAAACGATACAACCAAAAATGTAAAAGGCGAGATCTAGAAATAAGATATATAGCATACAATAATAGCAAACAAATAGACGTCAGTGCATAGAAAAAAAACATAAGATATAGAAAAGCGATAAAATGGAAGAAGAAAATAAGAAGACCAAAATCTTAAAAGGACAAATGGATGCTATAGCTAAAAATAAAAGATAGCAATAGAATAGAACGACTTAGAGTAGATAGAAATAGAATAGATAGCATACGAGTTAAAATGAACTAAATCAAATTAAATAAATAAATAAAACAACTTATATAATTTTAAATGTTTTCATCAAAAGATAATGTTCTGAAATGTCGTGCTTTTTTGAGGTCAAAATCTTATACCTTTCGTTACCTTAATTAGCAAACCATGAAACTCGATTTTATTCAAAATTAAAATATTTTTAAGCAAAATAAATAAATAAAAAAACAATAATTGTCTCTAGGAATTACGACCTATTATCATTAGTGAATTTTTATCGTTCATAGGCGTAGCCGTAACTAGAGGGGCAGGGGAGGGGATAGGACACCTGCACGATTTTGGCAATTTGGCTCCCCTACACCATGACCTATATTCTTGGCTTAAATAAAAATTTAACACTGCATTTACTTTTGAAATTTTTCGGATCCCAAGACAAAGCCCTTAAGACCCGCCCCATCACCACAATACACCACTACCACCCAGTCACCACCATCACAACCTAAAAAATCACTTAGTTCACGAGTTTGGAGTTTTGATTACCCAATTCGACTCTTTCATCGAAAAAATTATACTTGAATTAAAAAATGTTATGACATTAAAGCATGGTGATCTTTCAAATTCTAAAAAAAACAGGTGATTCTTATCTTCTTCATAGAGTTTTAAAGTAGTATATGAATTTAATCTCGGGGCAAAAGTATATCAAATAAGTGAAACAGCTTTTTAAAAGGTTTTAAAAAACCGGATTCTGAGAGGAATTTTATCATGGACGGACGGACGGACAGGACGGACGGACGGAACGCGGACCCGGACGGACCGGACGGACGGGCGGACGACCCGACCCCAGGACGGAACCGGAACGGAGGCGGGGGGGGCGGACCGGACGGGACCTGCTTTCTTACTACAATATTATAATTGGTTCCACTTTTTAACCATCACATATTCACTCTTTAATCTTTATATACATATTATATACGATATATATATATATATATAGCTTATATATATATATATATATATATATTATATATATATATATTATATATATATATATATATATAATAATATATTATACTATTATATATTATCATATATATTATATAACATATATATTATATATATATATTATTAATTATTATCTATAATTATACATATAATTATATATATATATAATATTACTAGTATATACTATTATTTATATATATTAGTAATATATATAGATATATATATATTATATATATATATTAATATATATATAATATTTATATATATATATTAATATATATATTTATACATATATATATATATATATATATATATATATATATAGTATTATAATCATATATATATAATATAGTACATTAACTATATAAGATATATATACTGGTAATGTATATCGTATGATATATATATATATATATATATTATATAGTATATCATAATATTTATATATAATATATTATTATATATATATAATATAATATTAGTATGATATATCCCGTTTTGTAGATTATGCCATAAATCCTTATTCAAGTGAATTAAGAAAAAAGATAACAGGAACAGACTACGAATAAAAACCTCGAGATATTCAATTTATAATGTAAATAAGGGGACGTTTCGTGGTTTTTTATACGGAGCCTATTCATCCCAGCTTAAATAAAAATTAAAGCTTAAAGAAAACTTTCAGGTGATGCAAACGGTTAAAAATAAAAAAAAAAAAGACTTAATAAATAATTAATAGATAATAATATATAATATAATAATTAATCAATAAATAATAATAAAATATATATAATAATAATAATAATAAATAATAATAATAATAACTAATAATGATAATAATATATAATCAAATTATAATAATAATAATAATAACAGTAATAATAATAATAATAATAATAATAATAATAATAATAATAATAATATAAATAATAATAATAATTAATAATACATAATAATATAATAAAATAATACATAATAATATATTATTGAACACAGGAAGCAGAAAAGTAGAAGAAGAAAGGAAGAAAGAGAAGAAGAAGAAGACGAAGAATGAAGAAAGAAGAGAAGAAGAAGAGAAGAAAAAGTAGTAGTATAATATAAGGAAGAAGAAGAAAAAGAAGAAGGAAGAGAGGGAGTGAAAATAAAGAGTGATAAGAAGAGAAAGAAGAAGAGAGAGAGAACGAAAAGAAATAAGAAGGGAAAAGGAAGAGAGTCCACAAGAAGAAGAGGAGAAGGGACATATGAAAGGAAGAAGAGAAGGAGAGGTAAGAAAGTAGCAAGGAAGAAGCAGAGATAGGAAAGAGAAGAGAATAGAGAAGCGGTGCTAGGAGAAGAAGAAAAGATAAGAATGAAGAGGAAAGAGAAAGCAAAGAAACGGAACGACCGAACAGAAGCAAACAGTAGAACGGTGAATATGCAAGAAAGGAACAGAGAAAGGAAAAGAATAGAGAAGAGAAAACCAAGGAGAGATGGAGAAAGCGGAGAGAAAAGGAAAAGAAGCGAGAGGCCAAACAACAGAAGACAGAAAAGGAAGAAGAGAGAGAAAAAGAACGGAAGGGAAGAGAAGCAGAAGTAAAGCGGGAGCCAGGAAGAATCGGCGAAGAAGGAAAAGAAGGAAAGAAAGAAAGAGGAGAATAGGCCGTAGAAGAGAAAGGAAAGAAGAAGAGGCAGGAAAGGAGAAAAGAGAGCCAGAAGAAAATAGCATGACAGATATTAATGAAAGGCATAGAGAGGGAGAGATAGTTGTACATTAAGAAGAAGAAGAAGCGAAAAGAGAGAAAAGAGAAAGAAGAACAAGGAAAAGAGCCAGAAGTACAGAAGAAGTTAAAAGAGGAAGATGACGAAAGAGACAAGAACTGGCGATGGTAAGGCGCATAAAAAACGAGAAGAGAAAGGAGGACAGGAAAAGAGGAAAGAAGCAGAAGAAAGGAAAGAAAAGAAGTAAAAAAGGAAGAAGAATTTAAATAAGTTATCGTCATCATTTGGAGAGAAGACAGAGAAAAGAAGAAGAAGAAGAAGAAGATAAGAAGAAAAGCAAGAAGAAGAAGAAGAAGGAAGGAAGAAGAAGCAAGAAGAAGAAGAAGAAGAAAAGAAGAAGAAGGGAAGAAGAGAAGAGAAGAAGAAGAAGAAGAAATTATAAGAAAAACAAAGAAGAAGAAGAAGAAGAAGAAGAAGAAGAAGAAGAAGAAGAAGAAGAAGAAGAAGAAGAAGAAGAAGAAGAAGAAGAAGAAGAAGAAGAAGAAGAAATTACTATATGAAAAATTACACTTAAAGAAAATAAAAAATTAAAAATTTAAAAATAAAAAATTAAATTTTTAACAAATCATTCAAAAAACGTTTGATATAAAATAATTAAATATTTAACATTATCAAAAAAAACAAAAAAACATGTAAAAAATATATCTAAAACAATAAACTTTTTGGTAATTATTACCTATTTTATTGGCACTTTGAAAGAATGATAATAAAACTGTCTAATTAACTGTTTATATATATATGTAAAACTTCCAGTAAGTTAATTGGTTATATATTTAAATATTAAGTCATTTGAAAAAACAAAACAAAAACTTTATAAAAAGTTATAAAGCAAAGTAATTAATACTATGGTGCCAAAATAATAAATTAAATAATTTAAAGTTAACAAGTTAAATCTTATGGTAATAGTTATAACGATAATTTTAAAATGAAACTAAAATTAAAATAACTTTATTGAATATCCAGGGATATTCTGGTTTAGTATTTTGAATGTGTAATTAAGCTCTCGAGCAAACTCAGCCTCAGCTCAGCCAAAGCGAACGCTCAGGGTATTATTTTAAAGTTTATTTTTGAGATTTTGTAGATTTTTTTTCAATGAATTTCAAAAAAACATTTTTAGTGTATTGTAACTTTTTCTTAGTTATGATTATTATTATTATTATTATTATTATTATTATTATTATTATTATTATTATTATTATTATTATTATTATTATTATTATTATTATTATTATAGTTTTTTTTAATTTTTAATTATTTTAACCGTATAGCGAGCTTAAAATTTTATTTTATTGTAGTTTTAACTTTTATTTTAACTGATATATATATAATATATATATATATATATATATATATATATATATATATATATATATATATATATATTTATATAATATATTATATATATATATAAATATATTTATTTATATATAGGTATATTATATATATATACGTATATTATTTTTTACTATTTAATATATATAAATATATATATATATATATATATATATATACTACTTATATATATACTACTACCTACTATATATATAACTATATAATACTATTATATATATAATATAGTATATATATTGAGAACGCTTTCGTTTTTATATATCAGATAAAATATAATGGATGTTATCGCTAGTAAAGCCATTAATTTTTTTTTTATTTCATAAAAGGACCAATTCTTTTTATTATTTTTCTGCATCTTTTCTTTTTTTGTGTTTTGTTGTTGGTTCGTATTTTGTATTCGTGTCGATTTGGGCGAGGATTGGAAGAAGCCTTGAGAGAGAAGGAGACGTTTTGCAGACCCTTTCCAGGCGGTCCAAATAATTAAAATCAGATAAAACTAAACTTAGATTTGTTATTCCCTAAATGAATTTCTAAAAGAATCTCTCTCTCTCTGCTCTCTCTTCTCTCACCGTCTCTCTCTCTCTCTCTCGTCTCGTCTCTTATCTTCTCTCTCTCTCTACTCTCTCTCTCTCTTTCTCTTCTCTTCTCTATCTCTCTCTCTCTCTCTCTCTTCTCTCTCTCTTCTCTCTCTCTCTCTACTCTCCTCTCTCTCTCTCTCTCTCTCTGATATATATAAAGTTTTTACCACATTGCAAAGCAATATATATATATATTATTATTATATATATATATATATATATATAATATATATAATATATATATATATATAAATATATTATATATATTTATATTATATTATATAATCTGAGTATATTATAATATATATATATTATATATAATATATATATATAATATATATATATATATATATATATATATATATATATATATATATATTATATATGATCATCAGGTGTCCTTTTCTCCACAGAACTAGGGATGGGATGCATAAACATGTGTTAGAAATCAAGGCATGCATGGAGTATTCTTACTTGTATAAATAAGTTGGTGGCAGACCCAACCAGACCAAAACCAGACCAAACCCTACAGTTTACCACTGTTGATCTTATTCACTTTTAAGTTCGCCGTAGAAAGCTAATAGTATTATAATACATACTATATATATATATATACTATTATATATAATATTATATATTATTATATCATATATTATGTATATTATTATAAAATATAATATATATTATATAGTATTATACTACTATACTAATATATATAAGTATTGCAAGTGATTTCAGTTCCGATCAGTGCTTGCAGCGTTCTATCCTTCCCTAGCCTGGGCTTTATTAGCTCGAACCCAGGTGCACGATGCAGGACGTTGAAGTTTGGACTTTGCACCCCTTGGAGAAGAACGCTGGCCTCGCTGACAGGGTCTTGACCCTCTGAGTGCGGTTGTATAAATAAGTAAGTAAATATATTTAACTAATAACTTATAATAATATATATATTATATTATATATTATATAGTTATATTAATATATATATATATATATATATATATATATAATATATAATTATATATATATACTATATATATCACTATAGCTATATATATGTATATAACACTTCAAGCCTCATTAACCAATGAAATCTGCAACCTGATAAAGCAAAAAAATAATCATCGACATCAAAAGACCTAGACTCCTCCAGGTTGACAGCTCAATTAATTCTTAAGCACAAACTCCGCAATTCTATCTCGACCAATAAAAACAGGTAATATTCAAAAAACAACTTTAAATGAACAACATGGGAGCTGAGGAGGGGAAGATCAGGGCAAGTTATAAAACGTCACTACAATTCCAAAACAACCCCCTACCCACATACAAAGCATTAATAGGACAAAATGACTCTCTCCCTTCCCCCAAATAGCTCTATTATTTCAATACTTTTAAACAAAAAATTTTCTACAACACCTATGGCATTCAAATAACAGAAAGAATTAAGGTACGCCAATTAAAAAATAAACCACAAACACACACAAATTAGAAAATCTATTACTTCTCTCATAAATCGCACATTAAACACTTTCGGGACCACACTTTTTCATTCATTTTCCTTCTTCCACGCATTTCTGTTCAGTGCAATTCTCTTCCGCTTTTCTGTGTTTCCTGCTGAATTTAATCTAGCCCACTTTAAGGCCTGCGTCTGTGGTCATCTGCGAAATCTTCGTTAGATTGACCGAATTTTCCAATGTTTTAAACCCCTCCCCTTGTAACTAGAGCTCTTGCCAATCGATGAGCGTGTGAATTTAAACGTATATATATAATATATATATATATTATATATTTATAAATATATAACTATATACTATATATAATATAATTATATATACGTATATATATACCTTATATATATAATATTATATATAAGTACTACTATAGTATATTATAATTTATATATTATATAACTATATATATATTATACTATCTATATAATATATATATATATATATTTATTATATATATATATATATAGTTATATATATATATATATATATTATATCATATATTATGTATATATATACTATAATATATAGTATATAGTATATATATATATATATATATATATATCTATATATATATATATATATATATATCTATTATATTAGTTATTTATTATATAGGTCTACTTGCTATATAGTATTGACTAATATATATATATTATATATACTTATACTATAGATATATTATATATTATATATAATATATATAATATAATATAT
>JABUQX010026373.1:80000-96989 GCA_015478945.1 Trachelipus rathkii
TCAACTCTCTTACATAAGTGCACAGCCATGTGGCACACACGCCATTATACACAGAAATGATTAAATATCAGAGCACACACACACACACATATATATATATTATATATATATATATATATATATATTATATAATATATATATATATATATATTATATAATATATATATATATATTTATATATATATATATATATATATATTATATATATATATACATATATATAAATATATATATATAATATATATATTATATATATTTATATATATATAATATAATATATTATATAATATATATATATATATATGATATATATTATATACTATTACCCTGAAGCATTTCTCCCTGCTGGATACGACCCTGGACCCTAGCGATATACGCCCTCAAGTGTCTTGACCACCAGACACGACAGGCTAAAGAAAGAACCATAATAACTTCCGTATGGTAATATGCGCACCACCTAATCGAACACAAAGAGCTTCTTCCCGCTGCCACCGGGCCTGGCCAAAACAGGGTAGCGCACAAGGCCCCAGCCGAGTGCAGGCGGGAGATCTCGTTGTGTTCCTATTAGGTGGGTGCAAATATTCACATAGGAAGTATTATCGGGTTCTCTTTAGCCTGTGGCGGTCTGGTGCTCAAACACTGAGACGTATATCTGTAGGGTGAAGGATCGATCCCAGCAGGGTGAAAATACTTTAGGATATATATATAGATATATAATATATATATATATATATATATATATATATATATAGTATTATATATATATATATATATATATAAATTATATATAGTATATATATATTATATATATATAATATATATATATAATTATATATATATATATATATATAATATATATTATATATATTATATATATATATAATATATCATATATATATATATAATATAGTATATAAGCCATCCCAGCTTTTAAATTGGAAACAAACATATTTTAAGTATATTTTTTGCATCTATCGATATCAATAAATTAATTATTCTATCTGAACTGTTGGTGTTCTTATGGTATTTATGGTATTCCTGTAATATATACCTTGTTCACACGGTTAAATTCATCTTTTATTCACAATTGTCATACTCATAAACAACTTTTATCTATTTGTATATGAAACACATTATAAATTAACAATTCGTTGTGATCAAAATATAGTTTTTTTCTTTTTTCTGTTTTTTTTTGAAAAAAGAGTGTGTGTGCATGTTTTGTAGGTGTGTGTTTTTTCATCTAGTGAATATTAAATTTGTAAATAGTTTTTTTTTTATACGGTGTTATATTTTATTCTTTTATTTTCATATTTTTGTAATAAATTATAAATCTGTGTGCGTGTTTAATTCTAAATTGTTTCCTTGTTTTCTACTAATATTAGGCCAAATAATCTAGAAAGAATTAGAATAAAAATAAAATAATAAAACATCTTAGGCTTCTTCTGACTATACAGTCAAACCTTTCGTTTTCTAAGGAGAGAGAGAGAGAGAGAGAGGAGAGGAGAGAGAGAGAGAGAGAGAGAGAGAGAGAGAGAGAGTTTCAACCTTGTGAAAATTACAAAATTTACAAAATTTGTAAAAATTGTAATATTTAAAAAAGTTAATCTATGCAAAATCTTCCAATTCATTTAGATAGGTTAGGTAAGAGCAGCGTCTCTCGTCCTTACTATATATATATATATATATATATATATATATATATATATATATATATATATATATATATATATATATATATTATATATATATCATAAATAGATATATATTTACTTAACCTCCCAAATAGTTATTTATGAACATACGATCTAAATATATGAGCTAATTTTTTTATTACTAATCTGATTCAAATGTAATTTAAGAGAATACGTAACTGGAAAGTTGAGCGAGCTCTTAAACTTTGATTTCAAGAGTTTCATCCTCAAAAAAAAAAAAAAAGTATTTTAGGCAAAAATGGTTCCACTCGCAAGTACCGATTTTCTAAATATTTGGTCATTTATTTATTTATTTTTGTTGTGAATATCGTCCCAGACTTTGAGAGTCAGTATATTAATTAAGAAAAGGATATAACATTTAGATGTTCCGGACAGTACTAGGGGAGTACGTGTAAGAATGGGTGTCAGACCTACTGATGAGATACCACAGTGAGAGTCGGCCGCGGTTTCGTGAAACCCTAGGATGGATTTTTTTTACTGCGACGAGCTCTTAAAGGTGCACTTAAAGGTGTATAGAGGGGACGGTAAGGAAGGCTTTCCATTCAACTTACGTCATGTTCTTTTACTATTTTTCTGTTTCTGGTATATGTGGCGCACTTCACCCTCAATCTGGTGAAAGGGGGTACATTGGATATATATATATATTATATATATATATATATATATATATATATATATATATATATATATATAATAATTATATAATATATATATATATATATATATATATATATATATATATATAATATATATATATATATATATATATTATATATATATATATATATATTATATGATTATATAATATATATATATATATATTTATATATATATATATATATATATATTATATATATTATATAATATAATATATTATATAATATATATATATATTATATATATGATATATATAGTATATATATATATATACAGTAGTACTCGGGGTGGATGACTCGTGTGCCCACTCCAGCACCTCCTATTAGCCGGAAACATAGAATCAAATTCTGGATAAGGCGAGGAATATATATGGGTTAAATGTAATAGATTTTTACTCAAGGTCAAACTTCAGAATATTGCAACACTTGCAAACTCTGGTTTCACTTAAAGTGTACTAATCTACAAACCCTCAATCAATACTCTCAATCATGGTCCTACCAATCATGCGGAGACCCCACACGCGGAAATCCAAATCCCCCATCCACTAAATTCAATGGACATACTTCAATTAAACATACACGGCTTCAAAAATAAACATAAAGAACTTCTCCACAGCTTAAAAAAATAGAACATACACATCGCACTAATGCAAGAATCTAATCTCATACCAGATACCCGACTCTCTGATTCCCCCAATTACACAATTTTAAGACAAGATAAATCCCCAACAGAGCACTTTCTAATCAACCTTGTACATAAAAACATCCAATTTCGCAATACCACAAATCACACTCAACAAATATTGAACCACGACCAAATCTCTTCATCCCAATCAATTGAAATAAAAATCATCAAATCATATATAATCTGACAAATATCTATATCTCTCACCCCACCTCACAATTCTACCACTACTTAACACCCTAACCCAATATAATAATCTGATATTGGTCAGGGACTTTAATACTCACCACCCCGCATGGTTCATCGCACACACATGCACACACACACTTCACCAAGAGGTGTTACACTAATAGATAAACTACACACATTTAGCATCCTCAACAACAGATACCAACCCACTCAACAAATATTCCAACATGATCAGAACCCTATGTCCCCTGATATTTCATTCTGTTTCCCCCAAATCCAGGTTACTGCAACATGGCAAACCTTTCACGCCCTATCCTCCAATCACATTCCAATATTACTTCATATTCAACATAAACATCCCATACACAATTACATCAACTTATATTAAGTACAAGAAAGTAAACTGGCAAGCATTCACTGATTCACTGATTTGTTGATTCACTGATTCACTGATTCACTGATTCACTGATTCACTGATTCCATAGAACTGAACTACAATCCTTCCAAACAACTTTCACTTCTCTCGACAAAGCCATACAACATTTTAATAAAACCATATTAAAAAGTATCCAAATAATACATTCTCTATGGTTGCAGAAAACACTTCAATCTCAACTTTTCACCGGAAATAGATACCCTGATAAAGCAGAGAAATTCCCTCCGACAAATAGACAAGCAAGCAAAGATAAAAAAAAAAAAAATCCACATTTCATATACACAACCCCTACCAACCTGCGAAACTATCTGTAAACAAAATAATAGAATCCTTAGCCCTAAAATTCAATGCAATCTTTTAATATCCCACTATCCCAAAATTAACCACCAATAGATTAACAACTAAACTGCTTAAAAAATTAAAGATTATCCAAGAGGTTCTCCGATTCACTCCGCTCGAGATACTCAACGCCGCCAAAAAACCTCACAAGCAAAAGGTCCAGACAAAATCTCTAACATCCACCTCAATACCTCGGAACTAAAGTCAAAGATGTACTAACGCAAATATTCAACACTGATCAAATTCACACCATTTAGTCAGAATTGTATACTGATTCTACTGATGTATATTTATCCATCATACTAGTTGTTAAGAACTAGTAAATTTATTCATTTATTTCCTTATGGAGATAATTACATCATGTTGCTAGCATGTGATAGTTTCATGTTTCGCCTCTAGAATTATTGTATCAATTTTTTATGGTAGTCGCGACAATTTTTGTGCAATATTTTTATCGCTAAGTAGTATACAAGTTTTTAAGTCACTCTTAGTATCTTATTCATAATTAATGAATAAATTGTAATTATTGTTTTGTACTTGCTGCTAACCGTTTTCGCGCGCATTTGTGGGGTTATAAAAGGCGGCGTTCCTGGTTTTAGCGCCAGTTCTTTGTTAAACCTTCTCCCTTACTTCAATGCTGTTAAAATTGCTTGCAAAGTTGACTTTAGTGCTCGTTACAACTTTAATCAGCGATTAAAATTTGAACAATTCCTGTCCCTCAGATGGGAATTAAATTGTAAATTAGATAAATCACCTCAGGAGGTGGTTTATTAATTGTAGGGTTCAGTCTAAAGATTGTACTGTGCGGAAACATCTCTAATTCGTTTTTTTTAAATCAGTTAAGAGTGTTGGTTTTCAAGGCCTCAGGTCTCTTTATTTTATGTAGGATCTTTGTTTTCTCGTTTGTTCCAGGTTTTACAGCTTAGATTTCTCTACATTTTTTTTAACTAGGATCCTTCTGTCCTTCTCCTATTATAGAACAGCTTTTAGGAATCCGGCCTTGATTATATTCCTGCTAGAGATTTAATTTTATGTTGACATTGTTTCTTCAATTGATTCAAAGTCTGTGGTAATTGTGAAAGCTATTTGGTTTTCTCGAAATCCTAGTGGATCCGATAAATTGTTTCTAATTGAAGAAATGAGGTCTTAATTAGGTTAGTACAAATTGTTTCAGTCTATTCCTATGTTATTTTATGTCTTCGAATTCTAACTTCGGAGTTTAAAATATCGCGAATTAAACCAAAAAATTTTCAACAAGATTGTAATTGATGTTCCATACTTTTTTTTAACCTGGATTTGAAGATACTTCGCTAAGATGAAAGCAGTTGAAGATATAGTTTCGAAATATTTCAATCCTGTTCTCATCTTTCCCTGTCTTTCTTATGCAAATTATTAAAACCCAAATTACAGGAACTGTTAATGAATTTCCTTTGTTCATTAAAACAACGTTTTTTTGGTTTCAAACTATTTTTTTAAACACATATTAATTTACCCTTCTTTGAGATCACACAGAAATTTTTTTTATTTTTTGAGTCACGATTATATAGCCGATATATCGATAAAATATCGATTACTCATTGAGTCGCATTTATTATTACATAAATTATCATCAGTCGATATTTTATATCGATGCCTGCTATTAGGAGTCGCCCGTAAAATTTTGTTAACGACTAAAAAAGTTTAGCATCTGCAAATTATTTGGACAGCTCCTGTGCTATATCCCATTTACCTACCGGTAGATAAACTCTATAATCATATTCGCATAATATAATTATGTGAGTAGTATACTAATCGAATAATATATAATATAAAAAGATATAATTCTATATAATACTATACTATATATCTATATATATTATATATATACAGAGGTGTCGCACGAGTTATGTTACAGCGGTGCATCACCGTACGGGAACGTTTAAGTATGAAAATGTGTAGGAATATCTAAATTCGATTATTTTAATTCGTCTCAGGAGGACGATGGGATTACTGGTTAGTTTGGTGTCTGCGCACGTGTAATACGAAAACCGCGCACAAACACGCGAATGTCGAATGGGATGATATATTTTTTTATGCTTTCTTAGATGCACATAAAAACTGAGGTGGGCTCTTCCTCTCGACAATTTTTTTTGATAACGGGCTCCTTCGTTCTCCACGCGCATGTACCATATCCGCGTCTCAATGTTACCACAATAGTTTTAAACGTGATGCTGAAAAGTTGAAGAAAACACATGATTCTTTCAAGACAGCTCATAACTATCGATCATGTAATGTAATAAGTTGTTAATAGTATCAATAACAATTTACACTATGATCTGATCCACAACATGCAAGAAGGGAGAAGATGTCGTCGTTTCAACTTGTACATAACAGTATTTACAATGTTGTTCGCAACTCGCCTCCACCACGCGAATACATTGGCCCTCAGCCTTGCTGCAGCTTCATGGACGAACATAGAAGAGATAGATATGCAGTCAGGGTTGATTTCCCTACATTCGTTGGTTATTCGCCGCGCGACAGTTCATCTGGACGGTTACTTCGGGTCATTAAATCCACCTCAGCGTACATCCGTAATGTTTGACATATCCCCACAGAAAGTAGTCAGTGGGTTCAAGTCGGTGTGATCGCGAAGGCCAAGGAAGTCGTGACCGACTCTCTGATCCATCTCCGGAAGGTTCCTCGTCGAGGTAGGCTCGTACCACTTTAGCTGCATTAATGGTGCTGGCACCCCATCAGTTAGTAATTCAGTATTCTTCGTTGTGCTCTTTAAGGCTATACCTCACTCTCTCTCAGGAGTTACTCAAGGACGGTCTCCTGCAGGATCACTGGAGGTATACTGTCTCTCTCAAATTTTCTCCTCGAAGAATCTTAAGGCCCCGATAATCCTACCTATTTGCCCGTATAACGCAATCACCAAACGTTGCGATGAGTATCAGACCTTGTGAGTCGTGCTCAGTGTAACTGTTAGCGCGGTGGTTTGTATTTCCGGAGCCCAATGTCTCTGAAAGTTCCCACCTTTTATATACCATACCGTTATTGGTCAAAGCTGCGATTCATCGGTCCATATGACTATTTCCAATAAAAAAATTTTTTTTTTTTTTTCTCGCGGTTCCATACCATTTAGAAGGAGGCAATCAATTGATTAAGCCTGACAGCTATGGAAATCTCCCCACCTCTTACCGTGTCTAGGTCTCCAACGATCGCCCATCACCGAATGGCCACTAAATGACTATGGCCTATTCTATGGATACATGTTTTGTCATTTGCACACCACGTCATCCGTATTCATAAGGTTTTCCTTCGATTATTTCCTCAGCCATTCTGAACTAGTCGACGTGTCTGATAAGGACGGACGCTCTCTGGATTCTTCATTGGGTGTACATAGCAGAACGTCAGTTCGAATGACGAATCGTACGAACACGACCCCCTCCCTCCCGTATGTGATTGCAGGGGGTTGAACTATTCGACCGCTGTCATCCCATGTCTAGAGAAGACCGTCCTGTACACTCATATAGCGAAGTGCATGTGGATTAGGCGGTCGTGCGCATGCTGGATAACGTTGGTCCCATATTTGCATAGCAGCTCTGTCGAGCATTCTCTGCTCTTTCGCGTAATGTATCACTCCCAACAATGTCACGCCTTCTTCGTCCTGCTGCTAAATACTGGTCAAGTGGCATGTTTCCAAATGTATGGCTCTTAGCTAACAAACATCTGAAAGTTATATGTTTCACTAACTACTATTACTCGCATAATTTGTAGGTATGGACATAACCTCCATATGATACGTAGTTGGTTGTACACATGTCCATGCCGTCATTCTCTTAGCTCACAATAGTAACTCATATCAATGTAATCTCAAGGGAATGCCATTAAAGGTTCACTCTTTACATTTAATTCTTTGCTAGCTTGTATCGATATTTTTCAAATACTATTGGATATAGCTACCTCTAATTATTTCCATATTCGACCTCGTTTCGGCTTTTGTACCGCCGAATGATGTCTCGGATGACGTCCTAGTTGTTTATGGGTACATCGCGTGGAAACGAACAAACCGTACCAAAAAAAGTCGAGAGGAAGACCCCACCCTCATTATTTATGTGCATTTGACAGAAGACTAAAATATATCATCTCATTCGACATTTCGCATGTTTGTTGCTCACAGCGTTTTGATTCGTCATTGCGCTGCGGCTCGCGCGCAGCACACCAACGTAGACACAATATCCATCAATTCTAGTGTCGAATTAAATATTCGAACATATATTCTTACACATTTCAAATGCTTAAACATCCGTACGGCGAACAAACCACGCGCTGCACCAGATACAACTCGCGAGACACACCATAACGCATGTATATAGGGTATCCTGGATGAGATAGCTGTTTATATGTATAGATTAAGTATATATATATCGAGTATCTATATATATATAATTTCTATAAATAATTATCACAAGTATTAAGATTATATATATATATATAGTATATAGATATATAATTATATATCAACTATTTTAATAAAAGGGGGCGTTCCGCAATTTAAGTCCGCATTTCCGCAATATGGCGGAACTAACCAGAGAAAATATAGCGGAATTGCGGAACATTGCTGAGTTATGACTGAAATGTACACTATACGCTCATTGCGAAATTTATATTCCGCTGTCGCAATTAGACGGACTACCAGGAAAAATTGGAGGAATTTCAGTGAAAATGCAGAAAATTCTCATTAAAGTCCACGAATTTTGGCCATCTTTGTACCTCTAAGGGCGGTCCAGCGAGCCGAGACAAATTCGGTATTTTTTTTTGCAATTCGGTTTAATTTAAGTAAAGTTTTTTGTAAATAAATGTAATAACTAACTAAAAATTTTTGGTAATTCAAAACAATTCAAAAATTTGAATCAACAATTTATTCTCTTTATCTGCTCTTTGTGCAAATTTTTTTAGAGCTTAAGTATCGAAAGAATATATTTATGAAAACAAGTTGTCGCCACCAAATTTTCAGATAAAATGCTTTGTTACAGTAAACTAAATGAATGCATAAACATAATATAACATGGGTAACCCCAACAATCGCACGCCGTACACAAGTAATTATATCTATCTAATATATGATATTGTTCATAATGGTATATCCTTTCCTGTTTATATTATAACATTCATTTAATAGCTCATTATATTTATGTAATTATCACTCATTAATATATATTAGTATCTATATAATCTATATATTATATATATATCTCTTATAATATATATCTATATTATTTGTAAAAAGGGCGTAATTATACATATTATATATATTATATTATATATCATTTTCAAATTATTTTATGAAAAGATTTCCCCCCAACGAGGAAAAACTTACTAGGAGAAGTACTTCCCATTAATACGGCCTGATAACAATGAATATCCGGCGAATTACTCGGATAGTCAAAAACTTGGCGGTATAGTTGCCAGGATATCGGGCTCAATCCCTAATATTACCCGGATAGCTTTGCTTTCTACGTGTTATATATCATTATCTACTATATATTTGCAAGATATAATTATGTATCTCTATACTTGCTAGATATATATATATATTACTAATCATATATATTAATATATATACTAATACTAATATATATACTATATATATATACTAAATATTAATGATATGAAGGGTATATTAAAGAGTGGACATGAACTAGGGTGGTATGAGGAAGGAAACAAAACAAGCCATCGTTTTTTTCCGAAAAACTATAATGTTTTCATGAAAAATCCAGCAGGCTGATAAAAACAGGTTAAAAAGTTGTTTTTTTCGAGGTTTTTTTCAGAGTTAAAGTTCGGGGAATTTACATGTTTGAAACAATTTTAATTATAAGTTTAGCAAATATGCTCTAATTTGGACATTGTTTTGGTTCAATTTCCTACAAGGTGGGAAGCCCCTGAGTTTGTGTTGTAAGACCAGTACGTTTTTCATATTTTTTTTTACATATTCTGATTTTGTATAATTCACATAGATTTTTGTATTGTGCTTCATTATGGTTTTCTATTACTGCTGAGCTTTCAATAACAGTTTTTATCATAATTGCATTTACATCAGAATTTAGAAATGCACGTGCAAAATGCGATGGTGACGAGTGTTTTTATAGGAAATAAAAGGTTTAGCAAGAGGCCGCTTGCATGACAATGTAATTATTTGTTGTTCGTGTAGGACGTGCAAACTAGTATTTAATTGAGCATCTATAATCTAGAACTAGGAAGTCTGAAAATTTGCCAACTGAAAGAGAGATGATTATGTAACGCACAGGCTAGCTTAAAGAGTCCTTTACTCGCCTCCTGCATGCCTATCACAGACTGTTCATTCTCAGACAAAATAAATTTATAAAAAGGCATGAAATCTGTTCTGTTGAGAGAACAGTACGCAGAAGCAGACAAGATTTTGATAACGATACTTCCAGATCGTACTGGGAGGAGAGAAGATATTATCAGACTTTATCAGTCTATCAAAAAATTAAATTGTGGCTGATCACGCTGATAAGACCCCGAGTTGATAATGAGCGCTTGAGACACAGGTAGTCACAAGCAGACAGTAGTAGATTCAGTGCGTCAGTGGTGACTATGAGGTCTGAGGGAGTGGGGACTCAGTGTTTAGTGATAAAGTTGAATGTATTACTACCGCAATGCAACCGGTAATTAAGATGCATTCTCTACTTCATCTCCTTCATTTACAATCTTGGTAAGAATTTTTAATGTCATATTTTATTATTTCATTTGCAAGTACTTTTGAGTTTTGTCATCGACCTCATTCTACATAAATATAATATACATTAATATTATAAAAGTAAATAATTAACTAATGTTAATTAATGAAGATGAGAACAATTGTAAAATTACCATCTTTTGTGGCTGTAACGAAACCGGAAACGAGTAAAACCAGTAAGTAGGAATACAAACAGCTATTTCTGCATTTACCTCAATAACCTGTCTTAGTCTACTTTGTTGTAAAGAAAACAATTGATAAAATATAACAAATAAAAGGTATGTTTGCTTATTTATTTATAAATCAATAACTAGGATATATTTGCTTAATTTCAGGTTTATCGCTTAATAGGTTTGAACAAATCAAAATATTCAAGTGAAACTATCATATTAGCCTCTTTATATTTTAAAAATACATTTAATGAAAAACATGAAAAAAAAAAGTGAAAAAAAAACAAGATTTGAAAAAATGGGGCGGTTTTTTTTCCCACCCTAACATGACATCCGCATTACTCCACCGCATTTGCGACACTCCGCATCTAAAATTGACATCCCATCCCATCTCTTTTGAAAAATGAGGGTGTTGAGGATTGTTTTTCTACATTTGATTAAATGCATAAAAATAAATATATTTGTCATTTCCTAACGAGGAATATTGACAAGTATTTGAATTTTGAATTTTGATATATATAGTATATATAATAATATATATATGTAAATTATTTAATATATATATTATAAATAATAAGTTATGATTATATAGATATATAGATATATTCATATTATAAATATATACCAGAGTTATCTTAAGTAAGGAATGAATTCTTTACTAAGCTACATTATATACTATTAGAGTTATATACTGGCATATATATAATATATATAATATATGACGGGGTAAAATAGAACAAAGAAAATAGCATAAATATATCTTTTGTTTTCTCACGCGTCGCCTTTTGACGAATATGTTGAAATGCTAGAGTATAGTTGGTACATGTTATTAGAGGCTGTGGTATAAGTTGAAGGTGTGGAATAGGTATTGAAATTTTTTTTTTTTTTTTTTTTCTTAAATAAATCCAAAAAACACGATTTTTTTTTTACCGCGCCCGTTTCGAGTTGTAAAATGGGGTAAAAAAACAAACAATTGGGGTAAAAAAAAAATATTACTTTCTAAGTCTAACTTTTCATGCTTCTACCGTTTACTGAGTGCTCAGTACTTTCCTGAGTGTTTTTCCCCATACCCCCTTTGGTTCTAGTTCTTCTATGTAACTTTCATGAAGCATTTTTCTCCCTACCGCCCCTTTGTTCTACGCCTCGTCATATTCAGCCTACTTTCCACCTTTTATGTACTTTCATGAGCATATCTATTTGCGCTCTGATGTCCATCACTCGCTACTTCGAGCTACTTTCCATATTTCGGCACTTTTCCACAACTAACTTCAATGCTGTTCTAGCTTGTTTTCCTGAGTGCTTATGTACTTTCCTACATCAGTTTTTCCAACCCTACTTTACCCCTTCTGTTCTAGCTATTGCTATGTACTTTCAATGTGTTTTTCCGTACCCTTTGTTAGCACCTCATCATCATTCAGCTATTTTCCAAGCTACTTTCCAACTTTATGTACTTTCATGACATTCTATTGCTATGACGTCATCACTCGGCTACTTCCAGAGCTCTTTTCCTATTTTCAAGTTACTTCCTAAAGCTACTTTTCCAAATTTCCACTACTTTCCAACTACTTTTTCAATGCTCTAGCTGTTTTTCTCGAGTGCTCATGTTTTCCTGAGTGCTCATGTACTTTCTTGCAGTTTTCACCCCTACCCCCCTTGTTCTGCCCTTCTATGTACTTTCAGACCCTACCCCCTTGTCTAGCTCGGTCATAGACTAAGCTAAATTTCCAGGCTCTTCCCAACTTTTCAATGAACTTTTCCCTGGAAGCCTTCTATGCGTAATAACGTCATCACTCAGCTACTTTCCAGAGCTTTACAAAGAGCTACTTTCCATGTTAATAATAGCACATCCAGGTTAAAAAACTTTTTTATTTACCACCACTTGGAAAATTTTATGGGGTAAAAAAAAATTTTTTTTTTTTTAGAGGACATAAATAAATCTTTACAAAAATTATTTAGTTTGCCCAAGTTCTCCATCAATATGTTAGTAACTACAGCAAAAAAAATTTTTTTTAAATGTAATACATTTGAAATGGTAGCAAAAGTTGTAAAAACTGTAAAAAAGTTTTGCAGCCATTTTTTAACTGGGGTTTGACATTTGTTATCGCTGATTACTGTCAATTTAGAGCAGCCCATTTTCTTTTGGCATTTTTTATAGATAATAAAGAGGGCTACCAGAATAGCCCATAAAATTCAAAAAATATTTCAGGAAAGGGGAGGGTTTATATTTTTTTTTAAAGCAACTCCACCAAACTCAAACTTTTTGAAACCCATCTGACTATATTATATAATATATATTATATATAATATATATTAAGTATATATATTATATATATATAATGTATAGTATTATATATATATATAGTATATATAGTATACTATATAATATATATAATATATATATTATATATATATAATATATATATATTATTAATATATACATTATATGTTAGAATACGGCAACAGTTTTTATGTTCGTTTTTGGAGTATTGCAAAAGGCTTTTTGAATTTGTACCAAGGGAACAAAATGTAGTGTCATCAGAACAGAGTGTGAAACGATATATGGTTTGAAGTAAGAACAGGAGTTTAAACAGGGTAGTGTGCCTTATCGCCTATATTGTTCAATATTTAGTTAGACGTGTAATAAGTCAAAGTGAAGGAGAGTTTACGGAAGTTTGTTGATGGAGATTATACATGGCGTATGCGATGACTAGCATGTGGAGGAGGAGGAAGGAGGAGAAAGATATGAGAGGTGGTGAGGTTGTTTGCCGAGGAATTGGATGAGGCAGGGATGAAGATGAATGTGTGTTGTAACAGAGATATTAAAAGTGGTACGGGAGGAAACGAGGGTTGAAGATGAGGTGGGGGAAGAGGGAGGCTGAGGCGGTAGAGTCCATGCGTAATATTAGGTGGAGTTTTAACAGGGAAGGGAAGATGTCTAGGGAGATTACTAGAAGAATGGAAAATATGACAAGCTATGAAAGCACTGGTATCCCATTGCCGAAGGACCGGAAATGTTTGGACATGGAGGGTTAAGTAATCTCGCAAGTAACCTATTGCTCACACTGCTGTCTGGAGCTGAAAACGTGGAATATACGAGAAGGGAAGGCGGTAGAGATACAAGCGGCAGAAATGAGGGCTTTGAGAGCAATGACTGGAGAAGCCGAAGAAGACAAAAACGGAAGAGTACACCAGAGAACGTAGGTGTGAGAAAGATTATACTGGAAGAATGGATGTGGGAAGACTGAGAATGGTGGGGACATCTGGAAGGATGCAGCCTGATAGAATGCTGAAAAGAAGATGCGAATGGACACTGGAAGGGAAGAAGGCAGAGGTAGGACAGAAGAACAGAGTGGAATGAAGTCGTGGAGGATTCCTTACAGAGATGCGAGCTACCAGATAATGAGAATGGTTGAAGAAATGGTCCAGGCAAGAGATGTCTGGAGGAAGACCCTCCCTTCTTACAATGAAATCTTCCTGGGAGAGGAAGTAAGTAAGTAAGCTAAGTAATATATATATATTACATATATATATATATAATATATATATAATATATATAGATATATATAATATATATATACTATATATATATATATAAAGTATATATTATATATATTATATAATATATATATACTATTAATTTAACACCTTCAGATTAAAACTTCAAGAGTAAATTCGCATCCGGCGATCCGCATCTGCATCACGGTTAAGATCTGCCTTGCTCATCGCCTGCTTTAACGAATCCGCTCAAACAAGTCAAATTATTGAACTATCAAATATATATATAATAATAAATATCATATATAGTATATACTATATTTATATATATCATATATATATATATATATATATATATAATATATACTATATAATATATTATGCGTATATTTATAATCGTAATTACTATATATATAAGTATATAGCATGCTATATAATCATTAAATTAGTAGTCTTCAGATCCATGTTTATGTATAGTTTTCCGACATCTGTGTATGTGTGCACTAACAAATTTATTTGTTTCCTAGGTAACAAAAAGTTTAATTTGTTACATATTATCACAAATATTTTTAGTATCTTAAAAATGGTAAAAAATTGAAACGAAATGCCTAATATTTTTTGTAGAAATTATTTAATTACATTTCATAAAATGTCATAAAGAGTACAATGAAATTAAAAGAAAAAAAACAAAAACTAGAAATTTGTTATGGACATCCACAACAATTTCTACATTTTGGACATGGAAATTGTAGAGTGGCTTCTTTCGAAAACAGCCGTTGAAATTTTGAAAGAGCATATCTGCATTTGGTCCGAAAATTTCTGATTGCTATCTGACATAGACATTTTCGTTATTTGAGCTACGCTCCGCCTCTGAAGATATGCTTACAAGATCAGTTTTAGTACGAATTTTGGGTGAAATAGATTATTGACCGCATTTCACTTACATGATTTCTTACAAAGTTTACTTTGGCTTACCAAGAATTGGAATCAGCTGTTGTTGATGGAGCTATCAATTTGAAATAAACAGAACATAAAAACAACAAATGGTTTTATTACCAAATAATTGATCCTACGATTGTGATCGAATTTATTTATTCTGGAATGAAATTATATTTAAAAAAAAGCTGATTTTATGAAGGAAACATATCATCTATTCAAATGGGCTCCACGGGGCCGCTATACATTGTTGCGTGACATTTTTGTCGCAAGCACGTCCTATTCGGTATTTCTTTACGTTTTTTTGTCCAAAGTTTGACAACAAAATAGCGCAAAAACTCGAGGATTTCTTACGTTTCGGAAGGGCGAAAATGTAAAACAAAGAACTGCTTGATTAGTAAATGGTTTTCATTTTTTTGCATTTGTGCTTTACGAAACTTAAGAAATGCTCGAGATTGCAGTTCCATCTTTTGTCACACTATGGCATAATGGTAAAATATGTCGAATTAAGGAATGTGCTTTACGCAAAAATGTACCAAGACTATGACATTTGAATGATGAATGGTTTCATTCAATAAAATAAACTTTAATTATACATTTTCCTCCAAATGGATAAAGTCCATCACAATAGTTGATCATTTATTTGCAAATATAAACGCATTTGTTTATAATTTTACTTTGTTTATTCTAACAAATCAATGGGCTCCATCACAACAGCTATTCCAATTGTGTTGTTAACACCAAAAGTAAATTTCGTAAGAAATTGTGGTCATTTTTGCACGAAATTTCGTGCTAAAACTGTGTAAGCATTTTCCTTACCGGAGGTTAAGCCAAATGACGAAAACGATTATAATTAAAATTATATTTATAGTTTTTTATATATATATCATATAAATATTATAAATATATATATATATATATATATATATATATTATATAATATAATATATATATAATATAATATATATATATATATACTATATATATATTATATTAGGGATGTCCGATAGTAAACATCCGTACTCCGCAGTAATCAGCCATTTTTCTCGGGTATCAGTATTGGGTTAATATGGCGGATACTTCTTACTTTGGGTGAAAAAATTATGAGAAACTTTTTTAGAATTAATAATAAATCTAGTTTTGATATATAAAATGCTAGTACTAGGTTATGTTTTATTTTTTCCTAGCTTCTTTTTTTATTCTTTTGGGTGTTTCTCCAACTTTGGTTTTAGCTTGAACAATTCTTAACCTATTTTACATAGCTACGTATTAACTAAAGCTGTCCAAGCTTTAGTTGGTTCAACTAAATTCAATGTATTTTTTTTCTTTTTTTTTTTTGTAGTGCTAATGTTGTTTTTAACTATCTGGATTAATTTATATTTTAGATTTTGCTGTAAATAGGGTTTTAAAAGATTTTTTAAAATTAAGCTTTTAAATTTAGGTTTTTAGTGTATGATCATAGAGTTTTCCTAATTTTCTCCTTTGTTTTTTGTTGTTTTCTGTGTTCTTTTTTTTCTTTTTTTATGATTGTGTGTGCGTGGTATTATCAGCCAGATTTTTGAACAGGCGCGGGCTTCTATTGTTTACTAACACATCAGTGGATTGCATTCTAACTCTGCATCCGTGGAA
>JABUQX010026374.1:0-15000 GCA_015478945.1 Trachelipus rathkii
CGATATATTGTATATTTAAATGTTAAAAGTTATTATTATTGCTATAATAACTAAGTTTATTATAATAAATAATATATATTATATTTTTTTTATTGTAATATTGATTAATATTTATAAAAATAATTAATTATTATTATTTATACATTAATTTGAATTAATTATTAATTTTATAATGATTATTATTTAATATAATCACATATTTTAATTATTATTATAATAATACTACATTAATTTAATGAAATAATTATATAATTATTATATGATAAATTGCTAGTACATATTAATTATATATTATTTAAAATTTAATAGAATTCTATGTGAATTATATTTTTGTACTACACTATGCTTATGTTTATTCTAAGAAATAAATTTTGTTTGGAAATGGAAAAATCGTCCACCAAGACTTCGTAAGGCCTGTGGCTACAATGAAATAATTCATACCTCTATTAATCTATAATCGTTTGATATATACCAATAATATATTTCATATAATTATCTTATTCTATCTAAAAGAGATGAGTATATGCTATGTAAACAATTAATACTGTAACCTTAAGTCTCAGAAAATTCATATACGAATCTACTAACTATCGAGTTTGTGTAGCTTTAAAATCTTTACTTTCTATCTAACTATATAACATAATATTTTGTTGACTTCTAGCTTAACTGTTTTCCTAACAGAAGCAATTTTCATAACCTTTTATTATTAGGAACTATATTACTACTATATATATATATATACTTTCTCAGTAGCTAAGACTGTAATATGTATATATTTCTCTATCCTATAATATGGTACGGATATTATCATTGATACATAGACGCATGAGTGAGATGGTATGTACTTACCCATCTTTTACTATTGATAGGTTGGAGAAGGGTTAAATTCAATTATTAAGTCTATATACACTCATTCTCAAAGATCTGGAGCATACTAATGTAAGTATAAAACACATTATAATCGTTTAATAACCTATTATTGAACAACATACTCCATGACTATGTTTCAACTATATTCTATCTCTAATATATAATAAATCATACTACCTTCGTCTACTAATTGGTTATAATTTACTAAATCACCTTAATATTCTTCATTTTATTAAACCTATATTTTCCCAACAGCTCCAATCTGATATACGTTCAATTAATTTCTGTATCTCTGATCAGTGAGGCGAAACTGATTTGTGTCCATTCATCGTCTCAGCATATTAATCTAACTAATGTATCTGCCAACTTGTACGAGAGATACTGTTGTCACTAAGAGACTTTTTCTGACTGCAATTCTAAGTTCGTAAGAAAAGGGCAGAGATGGTAACATTTCGTATATTTCTGTTATTATCATTCAGAATACTAAAGCAATGTCTTGAAATGGTAATATGCGACGGTTTGTCATTCTATAACTAACTAAAGTCTTTCTATTCTTTTAATAATATTCTTACTTAAAATAATAATCGTGATATGAAATGACTTATCATAGCTTTCCTCTCTACGTCGATAAATGTGTATACTATCTCTGCTTAAACTAGATAAATATTATTATCAGGCGCCAAGCAGTCATAGATAGAGACGCTAATTATGAGGAGTTACAAAAGAAAGTTATCTCATTGCCTTCTTCTTTCGATCAATGAATATATTCTCGTAGAATAATAATGTGTTAAAATCGAGATACTGCTATTTTCATTCATTTCAATAGTAATTGTTTGTCATTGAGTACAATAATAGCAAATAAGTTAGTTGCATTCGACGATGTCTTCAAATATATTACGTGGAGTATAATAATACTCTTAAAGAGCATATAGACCATTACTTATGGAATTGTAATATCTTGTATTGAACATATAGGGAGAGAAATCTTTCTGCCTCTTCTACTCAGTAACACATGCGTACTCAAATTAGAACTTCTGTATAATAATTTGATATTTCCCTCATTTGCGTTACTCACTGAGAAGATGATTTAATTGTCGCTCAATGATGTTCTGTTTAGCACAACATACTAATTCAACTGAAAGCCAAATTCTCGGTAAATATGCTTGACTATTATTTCTCGATAATCATTTCATAACACACCGTCTTGCGACTTTGATCTACTAACATTCATATTCATACTCTAGATCACTCCTCTTATTACAAAGATCTTAAAAGTGATAGATCACTGCCACATAGTTAGAATATCATACTTCGATCGAGAGTTTATACTATAAGTCATCCTCATTAAGAATACTAGGCGACTGTACACGGAAAGCAAGTCACATGGTTCTCATCGAGTCACGTGATTGGTGCTATCTAATACATAACCGAGTTTATGAGGAGTGGGTGCTTCCGTGCTGAAGACGTACCTCGTTCAACTATCGACCTCAAACACCCATTGTCGAGTTCTATGATCTTAATGGCTAAAGAACACTACTAACTGGATTCTCCCAGTTCATTGGAAACAGCAACACGAACCTTATGATCGAAGCTTCTGAGCTCTGGGAAAGACTAATATCAGAGATATGTATGCGGAAGAATACCCCCGACGCGTCCCGACTATTCTTACATCGTCGCTCTGATATTCCAGCGCTTCTCTACACTTTGATGTTAGTGGTACACTATACTTTTATCGATTCATTGAGCAATATCACCCATTGTTTTGAAGTATTTATTATTTACATACTCTCTAACATTATATCGGACATTCGTAACACTGATTAGTTACTTCCAATTAACATAATATAAAGAAAATTATTTATGGAATATAAATTGAAAAATACTAGATCAGTCATTAACGCTTTCGTCGTACTACAGGTCTATAACACAATGCGATATACTTTCTTACACCCTTATTACATGAGATTTTATCGAGTTACGCCATTAAGGTAACTACAGTAGAGATACTTATAGCGTATTGAGTGGTCTATTGTACATATATCCAAAATACATTATTTGATAAAGGTATATATGCAACGCGAGTACTAATATAGCTTCTCTATACAACTCCCTCCATTTCTCAGGCTTACTACGTATCGAGTACTCCAAGCACATACTATTATATTCTTTGAATATGTTTCTATATAGTCACTCACTACGTGGCGAGTAATTAAGTGAGGCCCCAGTGTGGCGACTTCTTCATGATTCTGTCAGATAGTGTGTTGCTCAATGCATGGTCTCGTGTTCTATATCCCTATTTTTATTAATCTTAGAACATTGATCGATGTAATTTATAATCAGACATCTCACTAAATATAAGAATTGGTGAATAGTAATCCACAACAGTATACTATATTCTTAGCTATTATTCTAGACTAACGAATAATGATAGTAGACGAAAGCTAGAATCAATTGTCCAACATTCATTGCATATACAGACAATCGAAATATTATTAATTTGTGTGCGCCTTCGGTACATTATTTACTGCATTCTAGAATTGATACGTTGCAAGTTACAATTATAATATTCACACGTACCAATTCCTCCGCGTGATCTGGAATAAGGAGTATCATTACTCGAGTGATAAAGTGACAGCAATTGAAATTCATAAGTAGATGTAAAATGTCATATCGTTCAAAACACTCAAAATCTCAGTCTCCTAAGTATACTACCTTTCACTAGCAGTATTCTAATCCGTTAGTCAATCTTAGGATGATGTCTCGCACATCACAGAGAGTATAAAAATCTATACATCTAGAAGATAAAGAAACACTACTGTTTGAGCCATAACAAAGTTGTCAATTGAAACTTTAAACAAAGCTAATAATCTTTTCAGAATAGAACTCACACAATTTTCTTTTGACTTATCTGTCATCTATTGTGTATTCTTTCGATAAATTTTTCATATGAGCACAAACAATAAAAGATGTCATCTGCTATAGAGCCAATGGAAATATCTTTTCATACTTCACAAAGACAACGAACACTAGGCAATGTCCAACGTTGCAAGTCTCGATGTGCCAAAAACTATACTCAGAAGAACTGAGTGGGGGATTACTTAGGTCTCTAAAGTGAGAGCTGCGGAGAAACGTAGATTTATTATTCTATGCACATGTCATCTGCAGTTGACTGCAAAACAAGCTAAACGTTATTCATTATTGTCCTACTATTCGCTCTTGTAATTGGAGTACTGCTCCTATCATGATCGTGAGCTCGGGGAGCGAGCTTCTTGATTCTCAGATTCTCGATGTGATCCACACCACCATGCATCTCGATATTGAGAGACGAATATATAGGGCCTAAGTCATAATGGCCACACGTTGACATTGACAATCTAAAGCTAGGAAACGAGTCGAAAGGAAGCAGAAAGAGAACATGACTAGCGATTCAGAGTGCGTAAAAACACGATTCATTTACTCCTGTCGACCTTCTATTTTTTTGCAGAGCGATCATCTAGTTCAAATTTGCCTGACAATTCTGACGTCTGCGATTTTCCTATAGAGATACCATTCCGATAGTGAACACAGAATACTTGAAGTCATCCACGGTCGACATTGCAGACGGACACAGTACTCAAGATCTGAAGGCGTTAAAAGAACAAATAAACTATCAAGACGATACCCGCGTACACATTAGCTACGTGACGTCTTTTCCCTTCAATTTGTGTTAATGTGGACGTGAAGCTTCAAAGTATTACGACTGTTTTCACCTTATCGGTAATCGATGCAATGGATGCTGTGGATGTGTGAGACATCGCAATCAGATATCTGGTGTCAAGATTGAAATAAGACTGAGTCCATAGATGGCATAGTGTAGTCGAGATGTGAGCGAAACGTCTATTTTCATGTCTCGAACGTGGCTGTCTTCTCTTTTGCTTTTCCTTGTCGACTACCCATCTATTTCTCAGTGTATTTTCTAGCTTGTCTTTCTCTATAATCAACTGCGTGCAATATGGCCATTTGACCTAAGTTCTCGCGTCATGTAGAACGAGATAGAAGAAAAGAATACTTGACAGCATATGATGTAGCAGAGGAGAGAGAGTGCGCATGAGTTATAGATGACGTAGATTGGAGGCAAGAGAGAGAGTGATAGTAATATAGAGGAGGACAGAAGAGGAGAGACGAGCACACCGCTAACGAGAAACCTAACTTGGAAATCGTTTCTTGAACATTATGAAGAGGAGATTGAAGAGGAGGAGAATTCAGTAGATATCGTAAGAGTGACTGTTGAGATGATTTTAACCATGCCAAAAATAGATTATTGATGATGGGACTAGTTTGAATTGACTTATTATTTATTTTATCGCACTTCATTTTACTAACACGTTAGGCGAAGGACGAAAGTAAAGAAGGAAGAGGACTGGCACAATATTTCTTCGATTCTTTCTGCAGACTTATCCGCCGACATCTGATACACTGATGACATTGAATTTAAACTTCACTTTGCAATCATTACGCCGAACCAACAATTTAATATTATTACGTCTTACCCTATGTTGCAAAATATGGCAACTTGAGACTCGTGGAGAACCAGAACACTGAAGACAAATACTGCGCTTCTAACTATGCATTTTCTTGACAATAATTGCTGGTTGTTCCTTCTCAGTTATATGCTTTCATTTAGAGCAATTCTTAATTACTTAGCAGGTGCTGTTATAGCAAAATGAATCAACAATGTCCATAACGAAGATTCAACGGCAGGAAGCGGTTCTTAAGAAACAGAAAGCATTTAAGAGGCACACCATTTTATTGCACCAGATACGAGAACAGAAATAATTGAAGAATACAGTCAAAATAGCCAAAAATAGTGTAGAACGAAGATGACCTTAGAAATTGTAGAAAGAAGAGAGAAGAGAGAGATTAGATATGCGACGCATGTGCGACGCAGTATGTGCCACCGAAGCGAGGAGCATCATGCGCTCATCACGAGATGGTAAGATTGAAGCGAGAGTATAGCAACGCAATGTATTGACATAAAATGAGAAGAGACATGTCACATATATCTTACACTGGTAACACGAAGTTATCAAACTATACATGAGAGGCAAAAAATCTGCTAAAAATCAGAGGACAGAGACATAAGA
The DNA here is from genome assembly GCA_015478945.1 of Trachelipus rathkii. Lineage (NCBI taxonomy): Eukaryota > Metazoa > Arthropoda > Malacostraca > Isopoda > Trachelipodidae > Trachelipus > Trachelipus rathkii. Next base: position 5,994 of record JABUQX010026374.1, read on the forward strand.
CGGAGATATGTGTTTTTTTCGTTGAAAGTGGAACATAGAACAAAAGAATAACCGATTTAGTCCGAGACGAGAGAGAGAGAGATGACAAACTTGTTCGACCGTAAGAGGAGCAAAAACGAGAAATTGAAAGATTTTGATTTTAGCGCATCTGCCTAGATAGTAAGGGTACTGATATAGTAAGATAGTATGTAGAGAGAGATAGAGAGAAGAGGATGATGAGGTATACTAGTGATAGAGAGACAAATACACGATATTCTAAATGAGAGATAGAAAGATAGATAAGAGAGATAGTAGATAAGAGGAATAAGTAGAGTATAAGAGAAGTGAGAAGAGTAAGATAGTAAGAAGTAAGATAGAGAGTATAGTCAGTAATATGAGAGAAGACAGAGAGAGAGTAAAGTGTAGGTGTGTAGTATTGTAGATATGAAGGCGACCAATTAGTCATTTTCATTTTTCTCCTTTTATAAAAATCACCTTGGATCACAAAGAAGTGTTCCAGTTTTTTTGGAGTATATACTGAATTCTTTTATATCTTATATATTTATATCTATTTATGTTCCAAGCCTGGGACCAATTCAGAATAATATATGTTTATGTCCTTTTTTCAGTTGGAAGTATTTATGTTATACTTATATCAAATATTAGCCAAAATTGTAACAATAGTATTAGTAAATGGAAAGATAGTTATAATTATCTCGTTGGTGTAAAACAAAAAGACAATAATAGTTTTGTTGAAGATAATAAATAAACCATTATTTCAGTTTTCTGTAAAACCATATAGGATTTAGGAAAACTTGCAGGTCAGTGCTAAATATAAAGATGTAATTTATGTTATTTATCATTTTAATTAATTTTAAGTAATCTTAAAAATAACTATGAATTGTAATGTCGTGCTTAATATTAAAACTAGTAATATTATACTTACAGTTGACCTGTTCTTCTGTATATAATATACTCTATACTACTGCATACTTCATACTGACTGAGGAGTCAACGGCTCCATTCTGATCTGAAAAACCAAACTGAATATAAAAAGAAAAACCCCTCCTTTTATTAACAAAGATTATGGGGTAGGTGTTTTTAAATCCATATTTAAATTTATAAATGAAAATATAATTAATGAAAAATGGCAAACATGTTAAATTGTTATCATGGTGCTGCTTTTGAGTTTAACTATAGTTAAATACAAAGGCAATGCCTATATGAGAACTAATTTGATTTATGTTTGCCAGGTTTTTTTTTTTTTTACTCCAGAATTTTTCTTTTCCCTTGGACTTTTTCTCTTCACCTGGATTTATTTTTACCTGAATCTTATATGAATTGAAATTCTTATCGAACGTCGTCTCAATTGAAGTTAAACTTACCGATCATTGCAAACTACCTATTGTGAAAATCTTGTGATAAGAAAGTGTTCCTTATCTGTAAAAGAAAAGACTTACCAGATATTGGATATAAATTCTTCAGTGTTGTTGTGATGAACAATTCTTAATCTGAAATGAAATAAAAGATAAGTAGAAATCATAGACAACTAATTAAAAAGCAAAACTAACAAAAAGAGAATTGAGTGCGGTAAATAATTTATTAAAGCCATAATTTAATGTGCAAATTCGTTTTATAAATTATATACATTCCGAACCAATTCCAAGAACAGAACAAACTAATGAACCTATCTGTCCTGTAAATAACTTAAACAATCATTGGAATATATATACGTGACGTAACTTTCTAACTTTGTGGTTACCGAGCTAGTATCCGACGCTGTCTATAACTCAGCCTTAATAAACATAGAGTTTTCCTCGTCTTAATAATCCTATATTTTCTAAATTCTTCATTATACTTTCTTTCTATCCCTCCTAAAAAGAACTTAACCTTAAAATACTTACAAACATATTACATCTGTTGTCTGTGAATCAACTCACTAACATCTCTGACGCACACGCTTGTCAAGCAGAAATTCTTTTAGGGTCTTGTTGACAAAGTAATCTGGCGTAGAAGGCCTACTGCTATTTTTCAGAAGAGCTGGCCCATTCCCGATGAGATGTATCACACAAAGATTCCGAAGTTGTGATTGTCCATCAAAGGTACAGTTCTTAATAATTTCTTCACCACTTATTTTCTTTATTTCTTACCTTAAGTTGTTATCATTAAATTTATTATCTCATTAAATTTATTCAGCTTTAGGATTATAACGATCACAATAATAAATTGTGAATAATCACAAAGGATTGGATATACAAACCCTGGGTCCAACCCATTTTTCAGTATTGAAGTTTTACATTGGTTGAAACCCCGTATATCATCTCCTTTGTGATAGATAATATATATCATATATGATATATATATATATATATATATATATATTAATATATATATATATATATATAATTAATATATATATAATATATAAATATTTATTAATATAATGATATATATATATCAATTAGCTCCATTTCATTATTTGGTGAAGCTTTATAAATTTTTAATTTTTTTGTTAATACTTTACTCACTAACCTGTAGTTGTGATAAAATATAAGTATTTTCTGCACAGACCTTTTGCCATCTTAAAAGAGTTAAAATATATTTACTAATAAAAACGTGGATGTTAAAAAATGAATGTAACAACTTTGAACTAAATACGATTTTAATATATATATATAATATATGTATAAATGTACTTATGTTTGGTGCTTCTTTTTTAATCCAAAATACATAAATGTTTTTACTTTGTTATTGATAATGAATTGTTATATAAAAAATGAGGTACGTATGTGAATAAAGTCCTGCTCGCGCCGATATGTGTACTGTGATCACACTCCTAAAAGGGTGCTTCTATATTTTACACTCTTTCAGTTCAAGCCCTCCATGAGAGCGCTCTTTTTGTTCCTAATTTCTCTCGTATATGGAAACTCTAGGAATTTGGGAGAGATATGTAATAGCTCGAATTAGAGAACGATGGTGAAAATATTTGACCATTTCATTCCTATATGAATTAATTTACAGACTATAATTTGAAATGACTCTACCCCAGTAAGGGTTGCCATACCTAGTGGATTTTGACTTGATATTGTTATCCTGAAAGAAATAAGTTGTTCACAATTGGTTATAGAATAAAATTAAAAAAGGTGATGAAGCCGTAAAAGTCTATTTTTATATATAGGTTTGGCCCGGTTGTTTGACCATAAGTGGACAAACGCACACCGAAATCGACTCACAGGGCACATGAAGCAACGATTCCAAAAGCGCTTATTTTTATAAATGCCAATATAAGTAAAGAATGATTATATATTTTAGGTAACATATTATAATAAGCATATATATGACTTAATATTATAATATAATTATTTTTAGGGGATTGTTTAGATTATAGAATGTTATACTTATCAAGTTAAAAAGTCAGTTTTTAAGTTATATTCTCGGTTCGTTAATTTTAAACGCATTTCAAATATTTATAAAATAAAAAATGTTAATATTAAAGTACTCATACTAGATGTAAGATTATACATCTAATTAGTACAAACCCTTAAAAATATGTACAAACTTTAAATTATTGCAATAAACTCCCATAATAATCGCTGATTATAGATAACAATAGATCAAGAGTTTCATTATTCTTGTGATTTCAGTCACGTATTTATAAAAATAATATATAATAGAAAATAGCAGTAATTAAAATAATAAATAATTAAAATAATCATTTTTATATGTGTTATCATATTAGTTTCGGTTAAATCTTACACATTAGATAGAGTTTATATTTTATTAACTAGATTAATATATTCATCTTAATCATGATCATTCGACGTAGCCTTGTTACCTTATCAAAGAAAGATCTTATACCGTAGTAATAGGCGTTGTTATGCTCGCGTAATACTTCTTTTAAATTATAATTACCCATCTTCTTGAGAATAATTCTTTATCCATCTTAAAGAAAGGATGACTCAAAGAAAATTCTATAGAATACGTGGAAGTAAGTTATCATACAAGCTAATTAAGAATTATTTGCCCTACTTTGCCCGCTTTACATTTTTTGTTTTTTTTTTATGTTTTTTTTTATTTTTGTATTTTTTTTTATTTTTTTTTATTATTATTTTTTTTTTTTTTATCATAAATATAAAAAAAATTACAATGCAAATTATAATATATAATATATATATATATATATATATTATAAGATACTGAACTAGTATTAGTAACTGCATCTAATTTATTGTACCTATATTAATACCAACATACCTTGACTTGATACTTAATAAAATGCCAATACCCTATTATATAGACGGCACCAATACCTATATAGTCTCACACGGATAATAATAATATAATAATAGGCTACTAATTACTCACTTATAATATATTACACAATATCCAATAGTACATAGTTATGTCCACATATCCCGTATATATTAATATAATATATATATATATATATATATATATATATTATATTATATTATATATATAATATAATATATATATATATATATAGTTTTAGTATATTTTGTTAATATTTTGATTATATTATTAATATATATATTATATATATATATATAATATATATAATTAATTATATTATATTATTATATTAATATATATAATTAAATAATATTTAATTAATTTATATATATATAAATATATATTCGCTACTCATTTAAAATTGCATTTATATATATATAATATATTATATATATATATATAGTTAATATTTATTATTGATGTAAGAGTAATTTAGAGATAAATAGATAGAGAGAGAGATAGAGGAGAGAGATGAGAGTAAGATAAGAATAGATAGAGTAGATATAAGATATATAGAGATGAGATATATAGATATATATGAAGAGATATTATAGATATATCATACCGAAGATAGAGATTTGATATAGATTAGATAAGAGAGATGAAGATAGAAGAGAGTAGATTATGAAATCTTTTTGCAGATAGATAGACGAGATAGAGAGATATTGCTGATACATATATTAGCTAATTAAATAAAGTTGTAGAGTGAAGCTGATAGGAGTTCCCGCCAATAATTGAGTCCTTAAGTGAATCGTTCAAGAGTGATAGTTAGAGGCAAAAATTATTGAATTAGCGAGTTAATGGAGCTTTAACAGAAAGCAAATGGTATAGTTGGCAGAGGTTATGAATAAGAGTGGAAATAAAGGGACTAAAGTTTGAGATATATACAGTTTGGCTCTAAATGAGTTTTTTTGCTCAAATTTAATATTGATTCAGAAATAAGTGAGCTTAGTGAGGTAGAGTATGAGGATTAACCTAGTGAAATAAGATTATTGCTTAGATTTTTCAACATAGAAATTTTTCTTGTTCGTGTCCTAATACCGACCACCGAGAATATGATTTTTAGTATATATGATTTCTATGGGTTTTTTATTTGAAAACATAATTTATGATTTGTATTCTAAGAGAATATTGAAGATGCAAAGTTAATATATTATAATGAATAATTGTAAAATAAATCACTGCGTGATAATAACTTCTTAAGAACGAGCAGAGTGTATAAAATACCAACGGTTGTTATCTTAATATTTTAGTTAATAAGGGATAATAAGATGATATGAAATGATACTAGACTCATGTCTAGAAGCACCATTCATTACCTTAAATAAATATCAATCTTACATATATTTATTTATGTCCAGATATACCAATCTCTGTAGTATACTTGTCTTTGCTCCAAATCCAGATACGCATAAATACAATAGCAGAGTTTTTATTTCATGAAGACAGAGTCACCTAAGATTGAGTATCAGTGTTATTCCATTAAGAGTAAATTTTATAACTTCGCGTTACCAAAATTGAACGCACTGAGGCGAAAAAAAATTACTCTCCCAAATATGGATCGTTGTCCTCTTTAATATTCTCAGAGGGGTCTTTCATTGTCGATGTGATTGATCGTGTCGTGTAACGTAGTATATTAGACAGAGAGACCCATACAGAAGTAATAGTACAGTATAAAAAGTGCTTGCGCTCGCGCCGCTCTGATATCGGAATATGTCCAGTAGGACATCCTCTTGACGTGGCAAATAGCCTTCATGCAGGAATAAGCGAATACTTAACGGGAGTGAGTTATAGACATATGTAATAATTTTGTGTGCCCATATAACTTCCAAAACGGGTTAAGAATTAAACGTAATATACCAGAAATTAAGCTGCTCCAACTTAGTTGCGAGCGACTACTTTTATATATCCTTGGATTAAAGAAGTATAATGACGTTTTAAATTGCAAAGAGTAAATTTTACACACAGAGGTCGTCTTATTTTAATTATTACTAATATATTATAATTATAGTACGCTGAATAAAAACGTTCATCGTGCTAATGGTAAAGATGGAAACTGATATGAAATCAATATACCTAGATTGTACATACTAAGTGTTGGTAATTTTGCAGTGATAGATTAGTGAGCTTGGAGGTATAGACCATTAGTATAATTTTGGTTAACGCTATATACCACTAGTCGAGAGAGCCTATGTAAGGCTCCTAGTACCAAGTTGTAGTTTTAACGGAGAGCATGAGATGTACAACACGAGGTAGATTTCTTCATAATCTACAGATGTTTAATAAGCTCTGATAGAGGCAGATATACGACCTAAATTATGGAGGTTCCGTGCGAGGAGTTGTATGCGAGAGAGGACCCCGAGAACTCCTTAGCATAGTGGATATAAAAAAATTAGAGGCCATGCGGGGCAGACATCATGGGAGGCACAGCCGAGATATCAAGGCTGCGGGGCTTCGCTCGTTGAGGGTATGCTGCCCTGAACCACAACATCATTTAATTATATATAATTTATTGTAGTGCTTATAATAGAATAAAAAGGGAGGGTATAATTAATAAACCCTCACTATACTATTTATATATAACGACTATAAAAGTTTATAGATGGGAGAAAAAATAAAATAATAGGGTAAAGTATAGGGGGTGAGTAAGTATTAATAAGTAATAGAGGGTCTATAGTTAGCATTGATCCCAAGCACCTCGGTACATAGATTTGGTTAGAATAAAGAAATTTTGAGATACGATAGAGGAGGAATACGTTGAATAATATTGATTCCAATAATAAGATAAGATAGTTCATGGAAAAAGTGATGCAAATATGGAAATAAGTACAGCGAATATTATGTTAGAGATGATAATAATAATATAAATATATATAAGTCAGTGAACCAGAGAGTATCTTTAGTAGGCATATTAAATATCCGTGTACAGTAGCATATCAATCATCTCGATCACCTGTTAGTCTAAGTCATCATCCGACTAAATGGTTAATTAATGTGGTTATGAGTTTAGGGATGAAAGTAAGAGTACGAATTATTTTTGGAATGTTATTCACTCACCTCTATGGCTATCTCCGTAATACGTACCATGTTAGTGTTTCTGCCATTTGAAATAATTTAGGATTAATAATTTATATTATATATATAAAAAAAGTGTTTAGTGTTATAATATATAATATACTTACGGTCAAAGAGTAATTGAGATAGAATCGTTCAAAACCGCTAATATGGGAGTGAGCCATAATATTATCACTTTTCTCCGCAAGGATGTAAAGAGGGATGCTGCAGAGAAAGGCACCGATAACCGGCGGCGAAAATGAATACATCACAGCAGAGCACAGACCGCGTTCAATTTAGATGTTACTCTCCCCGCGATTGTTATACTATGTAAGCTCTCACCTCCGCCCAGATGGCAAAGTTATTCCTCATTCGGCCTCGCTCTCCCGGAGAAGGGAAGCTCTCGTCACGCCGCTGCATCGTCCTCTCAGGACACACATAAAAGCCACGTAAACTAGATCCTGGAGGTGAAGAGGTGGGTGAGGAGGTTATGAGTATATATCTAGGTGAGGGAATAGCGAGCGAGGGATCAATTGTCCATTACTGAAGCAAAAAACTCCGCTATATATAAAATAATAAATAACAATGGTTGAGACATGAAGGGGGTAGTAAATAAATAGATTTGCGTCAATATGTCTAGATGAATCAGTTACGTGCAAGATATAATCAATAATATCCACTCGTACGAAGGATACGAGTGTACCGGCACTATATATTGGTCGACGTTCGTTTATAGGCGTTTCAAGAATTGCTAACTTGAGTTAGGTCAAACTATATGTTACAAGGAAGCTCATATAACACATTGATCGCCGGTCATATAAAGTGAGTAGACATGATGGTTTATCTCATGAGTGAGCTCATCAACTAACACCAGTGGTAAAGATACAGATTTATACGGTCTAGTGAGCGTGCATTTAGAGAGCACCACACAACGTACTGAACATTCTGTGCAAGATTAAATAAACTTAGGTCTCAAATAGGTTATACACATAGGCACTATAAGGTTGAGTGAGGGACAATACATAGTGAGCTCATTCTCTGCTAGCTCCTTTGCAGATAACTATTATAATTATTTATCAGTTCCTACTTGGAGTGATGATACCTGCTCATAGAATCCACCGCTACACCCACGGTATAATCGAATGAGGGCGTGAGTAAATTAAGGAGTATATTCCCTGAAGAGTACTACATCCTAATTTGTAACGGGTCTCGGTACGATATTGTATGGCGATAGTTATGCTTCTATTTAACGGAACGAGTATATATAGTAATGTAAGTGATGTATCTCTTTGAAAGTTCTAGACATGGACTAGTGCTTAGAGAGATATTATTTATAATACCTATAACGAACCGGACGGTATGATAGGTTATTCTGCGCTATGCAATGTTGCTAGCAGGTTAGCTCTCAGCCGTTTATTGAGATTGTAGGTGATCTAGAGTTATATGCTGGGATAAGGTGACATCTCTTTATTATCCTGCACTTAAGGATTATTATATACTTTATGTTCAATCTTCTCGAATGAGTCAACTCTTAACTGTAAGGTATATCAAGTAATATCTCGAACCATATGCCGTAGCCAATAGGGCCCCCTACTATAATCTATATGTGATTATTCTAGTTGATATCCTAAATGCAATAAAGGCCATACAAGACCACCAC
>JABUQX010026374.1:20000-33677 GCA_015478945.1 Trachelipus rathkii
GACCAATAAACTTATCAAACATTATATCCTCTCTACAACGACTTCATAATAAACTATAATTATACTTATATCACTATTATTATATAAATACTTACATAAGTTATCACTTTTTCCCTATAACTATACCCTTATATAAACTATAGTATCACTATAATAAATTGACCTACCTCCAATCCCATCTGGAAACTAATATACCCTCCATGGAAACGCTTATATTGTTAATATTACAACTTCCAATAATCCATATAATGAATCACCATCTCGTCCTATATATATAATATATATAGATATATTATAATATAATATATATTATATATCATATTTAATACATGATGCAATTCTTAAAAAGCTATATAATTTTATTAATTTCTTATTTAATACTTACCAATATAAAAGCATTAAAAATTCAAAGGTATTTATGTGCAAAGCATTTTTATGTTATTTAACATAATATAAGAACAATTTAATTATACATTTTAGTGATTAAAAATGGAGCTAGATAATAATATAATTTATCTCACTAATAAAATAATGTGATTCGTATGTATAATGTTTAATAGTTTTTTAGCTTCTTTTTACAAACTCAAAGTCGTTACGTATAAATGTAGTTACTCCTCTGACGCTTCAGAGTATTTATATATATATACTATGTGCATTAAGTACAACTCCCCTATTATCCGTCCACTATATATATTATATAACATTGATCAATAGCGTTTTGTCTATTATTTTTTGTCAAAACTCTATAATGATATTAATAAACGAATCCAAATATTGTGTGTGTCTTATTTTTTATATTATAACATTAATGAGATTGTTGTGATGGTGATATATGCTGAAGAGTAGTATTTTCGAGGAGAGGTGAATTTATCGCCTATTATAAAGATTTTTGTGAAGAATTAGAAGATAGATTGAATGTATAAATAAAAAAGATTAGATAGTGGAGTATTAGAATGATAAAAACAGTATAAGAATAAGAGGTGGAGTATACACCTGCGTAGGATTGTTATGATAGATGAAGTGACTATGGTCGCTCCAGTTACCAGGCTGAGTGAGACCTACCCTCAGTAGCGTCCCGAATGGTGAGTCAATGTGACTGTAGTATTATATAAATATTATACTAGGATATTTATATATATATATATAAGATAATATATATTATTTATATATTATATATATATATATATTATATATGAAAATTTATATAATATTATAATTAATATATATACATAATATATTATATTAATAATAATATATATATATATATATATATAATTATTATATATTATTATATATATATAGATAATATTATTTATATATCTAATTATTATATATATATATAATAATACTTATATATATAATATATATATAATATATTAATATATAATATATATATATATTTATATATTTAATATATATTATTAATAATATATATATATAATATATATATTAATATATATATATATATATTATATTTATATTAATATTATATATTTATATATCATATAATAAATTAGTATTATATTTTTATTATATATATATATATTAATATGGGATATATTAATATATATATTATATATATATATAATAATAATTTATATATATTAATAATATATATATTATATATATATATATTAATTTAATGTATATATAATATTATATATAATATATATATATATTTAATATTATATATAATTAGATATATATATTATATATATATATTGTTGGACGATATATAAAGGTCCTACGTGAAAAACAGATAGATTTAATTAAATCCTGAGGTTCGTAGTATGTAAGTTGTGAAATTGCATAGAAGGTAAGGCTGGTGATTAGCAAGTTATAAATTCACTTTGCAGTGGATGTAAAGTACTTTATTAAGTCTTGAGTGCTGCTAATTGATGTTCTTGTCAGTGTAATGGTAATGTGAAAATTAACAATTTAATGTTGAACTACTTGAAAAAAAGGATGTTTCAGTATTTGAACTATGTGAAGTAGAACAACCCAGTATTTCAACAAGTAAAGAAGGGATATTTCAGTACTTGAACGATGTTAAAATGGACATTTCAGTATTTAGTCAATGTGTTAAAAAGACATTTCTTTATTTTATGTACGTGAAAGAATTACATTTTAACATTTGAACTATGCGAGAAAAGGACATTTCAGTAGTTCAACTATATGAAAAAAAAGATATTAAAGTATTTGAACTATGTTAAACTGTGTAATAAAAAGACATTTATATATTTTAACTATGTGAAAAGGGCTTTTTACTATATGAACTATGTGAAAAACAACGTATCAGTACCCGAACTTTGTGGAAAAATTAAATTTCAGTATTTGAACTATGTGAAAAAGGGTATTTTTAGTATTTGCACTATGGTGGAAAAATTTTTTTTTTAGTATTTTAAATATGAAAAAGGACTTTTTAGTATTTGAGCTATGTGAGAAAGGACATTTCAGTACTTGAACTAAGTGAGAAAAGAATATTTCAGAGTTGAACAATGTAAAATAAGACATTTCAGCATTTGAACTATATATGATAATAAAACACAGCACTGCACCCCAGCCGACTGTCCGATTATGGTTAACTTGCAGTTGCTTCATTTTTTTTGTTTTTTCCCTTCTTTTATACTTTCTCAGTCTTCTTTCATGCATTTCTTATTTGCATTCCTATTTGTTCTTTTTTTGGTCTGAACCCCTAAAGGTTAAGATCCTCTAGATATCATGTTCAGAGGATCTGGGAAAACCCTAAAAATCGGAATCTTGGAGTTCGTTTTAAACTTTAGGGAAAAGATTTACTACGGAAGCTATTTAGATGATATGCAAAACATGAATTATCAAAAAAATCTTTGGATATGCAAACTGGTGGTCGGTCGGGTGCGTTGTCACCGTCAATATATTTTTGTCGATTTTTACTTAAATGTTCTTGTTCTTCTTTCAATCCTAGGCTATTATCTTCTTCTGTTTGTTTTCTCAGTCTCTCTTTCATTATAATTTCGTTCTTTTCACTTCTGGGACCCTATATAAATGGTAGTGAATATTTTATAACATAAACTTCTGAGGTGTTTCTTGAGCATACCTCTTAAATACGAGATATAGGGGGTTTCGTTAACTAGGGAAAGAATCTTATCGAATAATTTTACTTCATTTTGAAACAAGATTTCAGATTCCGCTACTCCAACACCCGGTGCACCGCAAGCCTTACCCACTCAGGCCTCGGCTTTCAGTCTGATCCTTCCGATAAGCATGAGCGAGCCGCCTTATTTTTCCACAATAATACTGCCAATCCTATTTAGGGGCAATTCCCTTTGGATAACGTTAGACGGCACGAAACAAAAGCAGGGAAGCTGAACCATATCAGCTGCTATATGTGAGTCAGGTTTGAATGGAATCTGATGTCTCTTAACTTTATTATATATATTAATATCTATATATTTTTATATTATTATATATTCATTATTATATTATATAACTATTATATTATTATATTATATATATATATATATATAAATATTATATTTTATATTTAATTATATATTTATATTATATTGATTAAGTTTTGTGAACCGAACGAATTAAAGGAAGACTATTTTTATATATATTATTATATTATATTATTATATATTTATATATTATATTATATATATATATATATATTATATATATTATTATATTATATATATAATTAGTTTGAATAGAAAAAAAAAATATTTTATATTAGAACAAGGAAAACAAATTATAATAAGGTTCTAAATACTGTTACCTAATACTCCAAAATTTTGACCCCATAGAGATTTCATGATATCATTATTTTCTTTCTCTTCTCTATTTTCTTCTTTTAGGATGCCTCCATTTTTATTTATATTTTATATTATCATTTCCTATTAAACAGTATAAGGTAATTTATAAGTAAATATTGTAGGGGAAAATAAGAAATGGCTCATATGATTAAGTGCGGTTTAATAGTAAATTGTTCATTCAAAGAAGATGAGGTCGAATTCAGTAGTGGAATTTGATAATTTTTAGACGTATTTAAAGTAAATAATTTAAATAATTATTAATCAAAATGATAAAGTTAATTATTTATACATATATATTATTAATATATATATTTATTATATTATATATATATTTACCATATATATTATATTATATATATATATATTATATATTTATATTATATTATATATATTATAAGTGTAAAAAACGGATAAATAAATAAGAGAAATAACTGTCGTTATAACATTCCATGTGTGTGCGTGTAAGGGTTTAGAAACAAAAACACTGAAAAACCTAAATTGTGGAGTTTCACAAGAGTGTGTAGGTGGAAGGTGCGTCATGATCAAACAAAAAAAAAAACTAAAATGTATATTTATTAGGTGTTAAATGAATTGATAAAATGAGAAAAATTGTAATAATTGGGATCAAATATAATAGGGGGTAGGGCATTTTGTTGGAATAGAAACTTAGCGTTTAGTGATGGTTGTGCATTAATTTTCCTGTTAACTACTATATATACTATATATTATTATAAATATATATAATAATAATATAATAATAATAATTAATTAATATTAATATTATATAATATTATAATTAATATAATATAATTATATTAATATAATGGGACATTGTGAGTTATATGGTACTCACAACGTTAATTTTTGTGTTTTTATCCATTTCTTTGCACTTTCTCAATGAACTATTTATCCTTCCCAATAAATGATAATAAATTCAAGGCAGAAAGATAAGAATTTTTAAATTGACCACATTAAACCAATCTTGTCATTCTGCTTTCAACCCATGGTCGTTGATACTGTAGAAGACGAAGGTGAGAGAACACTTATGCCTGTTATGAACTCATAAAAGAAAAGGTGATACACGTTTCTAAATAATGAAACTTGTACTACCCAAACATTACCGAATAATGGAATAATAATAATTATTACTATATATGGAGCTATCCAACTTATCACAATTTTTGATTCATTATTATGAAGTAAAATTTTTTTTCTTTTTTTTAGGGTTTTTTCTAATAAGATTTTTTTTAGAATAATTACAGGGAGTTACTGTTTCTTTACCAGGTAAATTGCAAAAGTAAAGAAAGACTTAAAATGGTAACTTTTATTATTATTCATTTTTTTTAATTTAAAATTTATTTTGCTCAGTTTGTTAATGAAATTTATTGCGGGTATTATAATAATTTTTGACGGGATCTAGTGATGTTTGAATATAAAATGGATATATATTAATATGAAGATATAAGGTCACTAACGAGTCTTTGCATCAGTCTAATTAAAAAATATTTAAAATTTGAGATAAAAAATATACTAAATTAATTATATATATAGATAATTTAATATATAATTATAATATATATTTTTTAATTAAACAACTAAATCCTGTATTAGGAATGATAATAGCTTTTGAATGAATTTATGAGGGTAGGGGGGTCAAAAGTGGTGGTGGGAGCATTATAACTTTAAGATGAGTTCCAAACTACATCATAATTTCTATCACGGGAAGCAGCAAATTTAGAGTATGTTAGTAATATGTTTCATATTTTATATTTTTGAATTATTAAATATTAATGATTATGTTATATTTTCTATAAAATAGAAAAAAAACTATTTCTATGAATTTAAAAGGAAATATATTATATACTATTATTATTATATAATTTATACTTATATTAAATATATTATTTAATATATATTATATTTATATATATATATATATATATATATACTATTTAATATAAATATTTTTTTTTATATATTATTAATTTATTGTAATAACAAAAATTATTTGCGTAAATGTTCTATTTGAAACACTACGAATATTTGAAACTATCAGTAGATTAAAATATTGGAAGAAGTAAAAATGATAAATGAAAAAATTCAATTGATACTTAGTTAAGACTTTTATATATATATATATATATAATATATTTTTAATTATATATATTTATATATCATTATATTCTATCTTTATATATATATATACCTTATATATTTATATTATATATATACTATATATATATATTTTATTATTATATGGGCAGGCTTAAGAGTTTAAGAGACATAGTTTGCAGAGGTCAAACTTTTAATTAGTTAGCGGGTATTTTAATTTTTTAGGGGTAGAGCAGTATGGGGAGAAGGGGAGGATTTTACAGGAGGGGATTGGGTCGAGGAAAGATAGAACAAACCAGAAGAGAGAGGGGGTTGGGAATACGGAGGGGGGGATTTAGTCAAAACAGTAGTACTAGGAGGCGAGAGACACACCCAGATTATGATCTGGGGCACGTTACGTGGGTAATTTGTAGTTTTGAAAGAAAAATTTTTATAAAAAAAATTTTAGCTTTTTTTTATGTAAAATTAATATTGATGATATTTATGAATTATGAACAATGAATTGGAAATATTGAAAAAAACTTAAAAGTTTAAGTAAATTGAACAAATCATGTACTTACATTTATTCTGTAAAAAACTTTTACAACATTTTAGAGTAAAATTATAAATTTTTGTTTAAACAAAATTTTTTTTGTAAAAAAGTGATTTTGATTTTAGCTAATTTTTTGGTTGTTTTTTATTTTTTTAATTTAATTATTTAATTAAATGAGACTGTTCATTACAGGCCTACTTATAAGTTTTAATTACGATTTATAATCAAAAAATTAATTGCAGATAGGTAGAAATAGTAACTAATCATTATATTATTATATTACTTATATATTTTATATATATATTATATTATATACTATATATATAATATCTTTATTCATATATATCTAGATCTATCATATATTCATAATATATTCTATCTATTATACTATTTATTATATTAATTAAAATATAAATATACTTTTTTCATATTAAATATTTTATCCATGCATTAATATTCAATTTAATAAAGAAATGTGTTTGTGTTCTTCGGTTTATTTATTATATTTTTAATACTCTTATATAGTTAGAATAAAGAATATCCAATTCACGACGACCCCAGACCAAAACACCAACACCGCTACACCCCACCCCATAATAGGAGCTCACACCTTAAGATCCACGACTGAAAACACCTACAAATATCTATACTTCCTCGAATCATAACAACCACACCACCTCAAGGACAGTATTAAAAGTGGTGTAGGACATTAAGAAAACTACGGGGACCACCATATTCGTTTTTTATATACAACTAACCATGTCAGACATCGAATCACCAGTAACATTACTCCTTCCTCACTAAACAACTCAGGACCATTAACCTATTACAACAGCACAGCACCCAACCCGCACAACAACAACCACACAGCATCAAAATACACACACCACCCGGCCATTATAATCAACCCACAACCACACAGTACTTTCAAAAATTGGCCCACCACCCCCCCACCTAAAAACCCAGAACACCACCAAAAACCAAACCACCAACCCCCCAACACACATCCGGATAATAAAATAAAATAATTCAATAGATCACAACATGTCATGAAGTCCCAACCACCCGGAGCCATGAAATAGGTCTTTGTTAAAGACAACAACCCAAGAAATCATATACCAACACCTCACACAACTTCACAACACCCACCCATGCAAATTGCGATTATTTAACACCTTAATCGGCCCCCCAACACGCCAAAGAATAAGAGATCGCACACCCAAAGAATATCTGGGTAACCAACAAAACACACACGCCACAGACCAGCCAGTGATAAATAAATGCTTAAAGTTTAAGGCACTATAATTACCGGTTCTTTTTAATTTCCGCATTTTCTATTTTATAAAATATACTTGCAATTTTTTAATTTAATAAAATAAATGTTATAATTATGTATTATTAATAAGAGTCTTTAATGTTAAATAGGAAGATTAGGTGAGAGTAGCTGAGAAGTTATGCGAAATTAAAGAAAATCCAATGAGAAGGAAGAATGTATTGATACGCAATTGACGTTTAAGTTGTATATTTTTTTAGCAGTCCGGTAGTTATTGGACTTGTTAATATCCTAGCGTTAAGGGAGATGGCGCCATGACCTAACCACTCTAACCCACTAAATAACTCATACCTAGACAAACTCTCTAACGAAAGCAAACAACTCAAACCCCTCTATCCGACACTCCACACGACACAAACATCTCTCATCCCTCACACATCTCAAACACTCCCCCCCCATCCCTTACACTATCCACAAACACATCATCCTATACCACAGCTCCCCAAAATAAACCATATTACCTAAAAATTCACCATAACCCCACTCCAACTCACACCACTAACAATACTCCTTTACCTCACACCTAATTAAACAATTTTTTCAACACACACTACCAATCCCCTTCTTATTAATTACCTTATTCATAATAATACGATCTATATTATATAACACACCTCCAACTCCTATCTCCACAACTTAATTTTATCTTTTTTATTATTTTTTAATATATATATTATATATATATATAATTGATCACGTTTATATAATAAAAATTATATAAAATAAATTATTAAATCGGGTAGTATTTGACTATTAGGAGTGTCCAAGCTGGCGATTTTTGTATCAATTTTTTGATTTTCGAAAAATTGCATCACCAGTGACTCCAATTTAGTTCCAGGGAGACATTATACATCCGTTATTTAAAAGTTAAAACTGAAGTAATTACGCTATCAATATATTATATAAAGAGTGATTTAAAAGTCTCAAAGTGATTTTCCGTAATATACAAGGTAATAATGATGGTTTGATTGACAAGATTTGCTTCTAAGATGAATCTTGAAAAATTAAAACTCCGACGTTCTTGACATTTACAAAAATTTTAATTATTTTGCATTCTTTTATATTTAATATTTTTTAATACTTTATTTCCTACGTTTCTTTATTAATTTAAATCTTATAAGTTTTGATATTAATAAAAAATGATTTCATTTTTTAATGACGAGGCAATAAATGTTCGACCTATACTTAAAATGAACAAAAATATGATTAAATAAAATATTTTAACAATGGCAAAACCTTTTCTCTATAAGATATTTATTATACATGAATTTTACTTTTTCGATTTCTACGTTTTTGCTTACTTTTATTCTCTTTATAGTAAAATTTCCCAAATCTTTTATTTTTTCAATTTTCCCTTAAGCCGTTTTGCATTACTTTCTTGAGTGTGACTATTTATAGTTTTGTATGCCCATATTAAAAGACAAATAAACAAAAATCAATGTACATTGCGTTGTAAAAAAGGTATGCTTGACTATTTTTAAACTTTTAGCTTTCACCGAAAAAAAGAGTAGAATAACAGATAGATAAAAACCTCGAAGAAATTCTCCATCCTAATCATAATTTAAACTGGAACATTAAAATTAAGAACGAAGCCCTAAAAGCGGCAGATTTGAGAAATTCTTTTAGCTACAAGATATGTGGTCTGCGCTTGATGTGGAAACCCAGTCACCACTATAACCGAGGGCCCGAATTCAGATTAATTATCAAATATTTGCGGAACTATTCTATAAGAAGTGCAACAACATTATATATCGACTCGTGTGTCCACTATCAAAATTGAGTTATTCTGACTGGAACAACTCAATCAGAAGAGACTGGATTCGATATATAAAGCTTAAAGCCCCCTTATCGAAAAACTTACATTAATAACGCCCAATCAAACTGAAGCCTTTTTTGCCTAAATATCTGAAAATAGAAGAAGCCCGGTGACACGAAGTCAGGTAGTGGGGCCCCGATTCCTAAGTTGTCCAGAAAGGGCATAATGAATGACACTACCTACATAAAAGTTTCCTAGTAACACCGTTTAAGGAAGGAAGATTTTCAAAATTTTGCCGGAATATTCCCTCATGGGTTTTGTGCCGCCCCCCCCCCCCCCCCCCCCCCCCCCCCCCCTTTTTTTTTAAATTAACCCGTTTTTTTTCCCCCCCCCCCCCCCCCCCCCCCCCCAACCCCCCCCCCCCCCCCCAGTTCGACATGTCGCCGTTCCGCAAAATTAGCGCATGATAGTCTCAAAAAATGAAAGGTGGAGACCCGTCTTAAGGATAGCCGCCCTCGATAAAAAAATATTATGCCATACTCGATACTCCCCATTGCATAAATGCATCTTGAAGAATTTTCTTATGACTCGGAATTGCAAATTATAGGGACGGAGTCTATAAGTTGTAGAAAGATAAAAAAAAAAAAAAAAAAAAAAAAAAAAAAAAAAAAAAAAAAAAAAAAAAAAAAAAAAAAAAAAAAAAAAAAAAAAAAAAAAACTAGCAGCTAAATTAAGAATACTGGTACTCACTCGTCTATGCTTTTCGCTTCTTTTATAGTCCACGGAAAAGACGCCGATGTCAACTTAATACCCCGGATGGCCCGAAAGCTGGCATTGTGACAATAGAGGACACCCTCCCGATGAGAAAGGGCAGTAACCGTATAAGCAGTAATAACGAGATTACAAGCGCAAGAAGTCACATTTAATCCCCCAATGGCATTAATGTTTTCATATCTAAAAGAACCCAAAAATAGGATGTTTAGCAGGCCCGAGAATCACCTAAGAAAAGACGATATTCCTACAAACTTTGAAAAGTTCAGTGGTAGAAATTGCAGCGCAGTGGCGGGGAACCCGACAGCGAACGATAAGGACGCAATATATATAGCAAAAGGACCGCATAAAAAGGAGTGAATGAAATAAATGCTCTTCCTGAATACGTTTGTAATGATAGATCCAGAGTAAAAGGAACAGGATATGATGTTTACAGTCGAATATGTACTCCGATACAAGATGTCTATCGACTGCATCGGGCAGTATCCCAAATTATCTAGGCCAACAAGCCCCACTAAAACGCTGGGTCAATCCCTTACGTCTTAAGGAAGATTCGATTAATCATCGTTAAGTACATAAAGTGTAGAAAAACAAATCTCCATAACTATAGTATAATAAATTAGGGTGAATATATGTGGCGTGACATAAAACGTTGATTATATCTCGATAATATTAGTCCCTACTGTTTCGCAAGCGTTTAGGTATATAATAATTGTTTAAGCATCTTACATTAAATACATATAACTATTATGTTTATTTGTGAGGTATAATAGTTTGAGGTTATTAATTTAAATAATGTAAGATTTTTCTCATTTTAAATTAAGTGTAAAAATGATTTTTGCAGCTCGCTAAGAGTTATGAGATATTACCGTGGCGAAAATAGAGGAGAATGAAAGATTTGTGGCGCCTGGACTGTAGTGATGAAGTACATTATCGGTGTCTCAGTATCTATGTTATACGCGAACATGGACACGTATTGTCTTTTGTATAGCGGGTAAGAGTGAAATTCATTTTAGTGATCTATAGCACGTGTCTAATACTGACAAAATACGCGCCTTTGTGGTGAACGTCTTTTTCTCTATATATTTAATTTTGCGTGATGTGGTCAGCTTTAAATTGTTTTAGTAGAGAAAATATATAGACCAAAGCATATCTCAAGATTCTACGCAGCTTATGAGCAGGAGCTTGTGTATGCTTAGTTAACAGACGCGTGATACCTTTTATTGAGAATACTGTAAAAGAGTCGGGGGAAAAGAATATACAATATAGTAAATATAATATTGAGGGCATACTGCAAGGGATTCATGCATCTACACCAGCATACGCATATAGAAAGATGACATATTTAAGAATGGTGTAGTGGGCGTGGCTTCAACAAACTAGGCTGACCAATCTATACCATTGATTATAATCTGATTATGCTAGAGTTATGTAACTAGAAAGCTAGAAGTCAAGAGGAGAGGCAAAAATAATAGGGAAAATAAAAAAGGTTTTCAAGGAGTGTTATAAAAAAGGAGAAGATATCATTCAAGAAAGCATCATATTGATGTCTGACAATTTGACAGCTATAAAATCAGTAAAGAATAAAAAAGATGCATGTAGGAATGAGGTAGGATATCAAGAAATCGTCCTAAAAATTTAAATTTACATTCTCTGGAACTTTTCTAAAAATATGTAGTTTCCGAATTATGAACAGTAAAAGCAACCTTAACATTGACACTATCGCAAATAAAATAAAAAAAAAACACACACACATTATCGATAAGTTACAGCACATCTAAAAAGGAACCCGTGTCAAAACGGACAAAAACAAGGTTAAAAACTTTCAGAAATATGAGCAGAAAAAATATTGATACAAAAAATATAATTATTATATAGAAAGTTCAAAAATAAATGCCTTACAATATTATTTCATTCCAAAAAGAACTGTAGAAACATCACAATGCAGGCAATAATATCGAATACTCTAATAATAAAAAAAGAATAGTATTTTTAACATAACTGCGTCAACCTCTCTCAAAACATGATAGACCCAATAACTCCCATAATGCAAATAAAAAAGAAATGTCGAATTTTATTTGCTTCCTTTACATTTCAACTCGTAATTAAAATATAAAATAAGAAATATCACTACCACCACTAGCACTATCAAAATTAATGCAAATAAACCAAAAGTAAACCTCGTCCTAAATCAATAAAATATCGCCAATAACACTCAGTTCATATCCATATCAATATTTATCCAATCTATAATGGAAAAAAAAACAAAACACTCTCAAAGCCCCATCAAAAACAAAAAACACACTGAAAAAATCTGGCAGTTTATTTTCCATAGAACAAATAATGGTAAATGATCCTTCCTTTACAGCAATAACTAAAACAAAACAGATGACATCTGTATTCTACTTTAGTATCAAAACAAACAAAAGAAATTTTAATTCAATATAAAAAACTGTAACGAAAAACTCAGTACAAATAAAAAATCAGTCAAAACTTAAATGAGATCAAGAGGGAAACACAAGTCATAAACAAAAATTTAATAAAAAAAAAAGTAAATAAAAAAATAAACTAAAGTACATAAAAAACATAAAAAAATAAAAACAAAGTTAATAAATAACAAACAGATCAAAAAAAAAACCTCAAAGTCATAAATGAAATAAAATACATAAAAAGTAATACATTTAAAAATCAAGATAACAATAGTCAAAAAAACATGTCAAAATTACAAGTCAATAAACAATGTCTGAAAAAATAGTCCTTATATAACAGTGATTTTAAAAGATCTTTACCAAAAAAATACAAGTAGTCTTATAAAAAGACTATAAAAAAAATCTAAAACTTTTTATAATTTTTATATACTTATTTTTTCTTTTTAAAAATTACAAATTTGTAATAAATTCACACTTTCTATAAAAAATAAATATATATTATATCAATGAAAAAATTATTTTTATTGTATTAATAAATACAAAATTGCTACCATACACTAAAATGATGAAAACATAATAAAGTCAATTATTCTCAAAATTAATATTAAATATCTCTATACTATAATACTCACACTATAATAACTGGACAGATTATGATAGTCCTATCTCTCTCAATGTCCCAAATCTCAAAAATTAGTCAAAACACAGTCCCAAAGAATCCCAAAACAAAGTCCACCACAATAAAATAACAACTCAATATTATAATTTAAACAGTCCAAAGGTCTATACGCTTCTTATATATTCTAATCCTCTGTATATTTCAAAAGACACATATAACTATAAAATATTACATATTATAAACATATAATATCGCTTCATATTACACCGTCCTTACGTATATCATAATTACTCTTATAATTATTATTCACTATTTCCTCTCCCCTCTT
>JABUQX010026375.1:5000-7500 GCA_015478945.1 Trachelipus rathkii
TTTTAAACAAAAAATACTAGAAAAAGAAAAATGGAAATTTTCCTAAAAAAAAAAAAAATAATAAGAAACTTAGAATAAGTAAGAAATTTAATAACGTTAAGAGAAATCTAAAATAATTAAGTAAGTAAGTAACTAAAATAATTAATTAAGAATTAAAGAAAAACTAGAATCCATAAGCATTAAGTAGTAAATAGCATCTAAATGTAAGAATTTTACTAACAACTTTATAACTAAAAAATCATTTAGGTTAGAAAACGCAAACAATTTGCTTAATTAATTATTAAGTTCCAATTTCAAAATTTAATCACATTTGATTAGGCGACCTTGTAATTATTCTGAAAACAAATATTTCAATATGATTAAAATATTTCAGAAATGGAATTCGGGAAAATGATTTTGTTTCTACTCACCATCCTAACGACATGTCAAAGTATCATAGTGAAAGAAAACGAAGAAACAAAGATTCTGCCTGGTTTGGTTTTATATCGCACCGGTGAAGTAAGTTTTATAGAAGGATATTTAGATCTAATCGTTTCATTAGAATGTCCCTCAGACGTAAAAGAAACCGTCATCAAAACAACCAAGCTAGTAAACAACATCAAAGATTCATTCTTACCAACGTTCGAAGCCAAATTTCTGAATGTTTCAATCGCACAAAGGGCTCACCAATGGGAATTTAAACTAATGACCATTCGAGTAAAAGTTCTAGCCCAGAAATTAAATGAAGTAAGTGAGTTACCTTGGATCTCAGCACGATCAAAAAAGAAACGAGCTGCTTTTGAGTTCGGAGGAGACGTCCTCAACATTCTTTTTGGTACGGCTACAGATAAGCAAGTAAAGCTCCTTAGGAAGAAAATTAACATCTTAGGAAACTACGCTTCTACATCAAATCTACTCATTACCGAACTGAAAGAGCAATTAAAGGCAAACACTCGCACTTTAATAAATTTTAGGGATAGCTTACGAAAGTTAATAGAATTCCAATCAAGTCTAGGTGCTACGCATAACATTATAAACCAATTGGGAAGTATCAGGGCATTAGTAAATTTAATCGAACAAGCTATAACCAGTATACACAATATTCACCAATTGGTGATAACCTCACTTCAACTCGCTAAAAGCAAAATTACTAACTCCCAACTTTACTCTCCAATATTCCTCTTACCTTTCATTCTAGAAATTAGAAATGAACAAAGAAACTAAACTGCACACGGTTATACCCCTAGAAACAAAAACATACCAATCCTTCTTGACTTATTCTTGGACTATTCAATCTGCCGCTAGCCCTTACGAATTAATCACTTTAAATCTCTCGTTCGAGTTATGTACAATGACCCAAACAATTATTTTTTCGTGAATTATGGTCAACGGAAATACACCTATCTAAAAGAATCGGCACATCATCTCTGTCGACACTTAGGCCAACTAGCAGTTTGCCCCCAATCCCAAGTATTAGCTTCTATTGATGATCAGTCTTGTTTGTTAGCACTCATCCTGGAATTTACCAATGACTCTTTCGACACTGCCCTATCGCAGGAGTTACAAACTGGAGAACCCATATACTGTCACTCTAGGACACTTCACTCTTATTTCTTTTTCAGAAAAAACTAGGGCTTCAATCGCATGTGAGAAACCCAACTCCATACAGCATGTGTATGACTATGTCTTTACTATTCCTCATGGATGTGCGTTTATCTCTTCTAAATTTCAATTCAAAAATCCCATCCATCTGGAAAAGAACATAACACTCTCTTCCTGATTTCTCACTCTGATCATTGTTCTGTTCACTTACCCATCGCATGTTGCCTTTACCTAACATCATCCTCTGTTCTATTTCCTAGAGTTTCAAGCCTCTGAAGGAAATCCATTGCGAACCAAAGACTAGATCCAGTTAAATCAGAGTCAATGCATCCTTTCACCCGTATTTTCCGCCAAATTAAAATTCATCCCCATACATCGGAGAGGAGCGAACCTCAGGAACTATCTTCTTCCTCGCGGTTCTTGTCATCGCGTACTTTGTTTGCGACCAAGGAGAACATGTAACCTTATGTAGGAAGTGCATACCAGCAGTATCGAATCAGCTGAAAGCATTCCCACTTCAGCAATCCCAACATCTAATGAACAAATATATACCTGAAGATGCACCTCAGGATAGCGCGGTTCAGATTAGATCTCTGTCCCGTTCTCCAACTCCAGCCCAGAGGCTATCCATACTGCCTCGACCTCCTATGCCTCTTCCCAATCCTCGAGCCATCACTTCTGCTGAAGCTCACGTGACTTATTCCAATTGAAAACAGTCTTTAAGGTAAAGACTCCTTCATAAAAGGGGGGTCCTTTATCGGAATAAAGATATATATATATATATAATATATATACATACACTTTATTCAGAACAAAATCAAACGCAATTGTTACTTCAAAAGTCGACCAAAAACGTTTTGTAAATTGGAATAAATAGCACGTATCAATACCTCACTTTGCTCTCCAAACTGAATTAAAA
>JABUQX010026375.1:17500-43561 GCA_015478945.1 Trachelipus rathkii
GGGACTTCCCCTGTTGTTGGTATTCCTGAAACGGCATAGCCGCTCTTTTTGCGCGCAGTGGTGGTCCCTGTACACATCCTAAAAAAAAAAAAAAAAAAAAAAATTATATATCGACATCTATGTGAATATGTATATACTTTACACCCCGTGCTCATTTTTTTTTTACGGAAAATTAAAATAAAATATCGAAAATTTAATAGAGTTATTTGAAAGGAGTTGAGTCTGTTAGTGAGGAAGGCAACAGCACACAGAAAATAAACTAGAGACTCTTCAGGTAAGAACTGGCAGGAGAAGGAGGGATTTCAAGTAAATGAAGGGTGTGATAAAGGGATAATGGAAATAGAGGGGTAATTGAAAAATTAATGGGCAAACAAATGATACTTAAATTACATCTATTTTTTTCACCCCTGGAATTAAGTGGTAATCCTGAACTGATGATTAGGGCTACGTCTATGCAGTGATTTCCTTGAAACGGTAGTGTGCAACTTAAATGAGCAGCCTCAGGGCATAACTTTTCAAGAAAAATGAGGGTTAAGAGAGAAGTACAAACTATAATTGATATAGTGGTGATTTTTTTGCATATTTTATTTGAACAACATCCATGTCTTAAATACGGGTGGCCATTTTTATTTGTTGTATGTGGCAAAGCTGCAGCTTTGGGATGGGAGACTGAGATTTTTTTTTCATTTAATTAAGGAGAAAGTGTTATAAACGGAGGAAATATTTTTTCTTAAGTTTATATATATATATATATATATATATATATATATATATATATATATATATATATTATATATATTATATATATTATATATATATAGTATATATATAATATTATAGTATATATTATATTATTATGATATATATGATAATTATACTATATATATATATATATATACTATAATATATATATATATATGCTATATATATATTATAGTTTTCTTCTTCTTTCTTCATCTTCCTTATATTTTCGCGCAACAGAATGGGATGATAAGGTGTGCCGCGACGGGCCATCGGAAAAGAAAAGGCTCCGTAGAAAGAAACATGGCACGAAGTCGAAAGAAAGCCCAGCCTTACCGCGCCCTCAGTACCATTATTTAGTGGGAACCCATCGCAGTCAGGGAAAATCCACGCCTAGAAGCTTTCTATGGGACAAGCGGATGGACCCTCACTATGGTGATGATCGTCAGATGGGTAAGAGTTCACTCCCCTTGGCCCAGGTGGGGCCACAACCATCACGCCCTCACAATCTCCCCCATTACAACTCCGGCTTGTAGTGACACACTTTCTTCTCGCCTCATACCAACTCAGGATTTCTCAGGCTCCTTCCAAGGACATTTCGTGATTCGAGTCACGGTGAGCTCAATCCCACCATGTTTTCTTGAGCCGGTCTCCCGCGCCGTACGGGCTGCTTCCCTAACACAACGCCCTCGCACATCTAGTAGCCAAGCATTCCGGCGTACCGAAACCGACTATCATTTCATGGAATCCCTTTCCATATGAGCACATACCGCATCTCAACATACGTTTCATTTTTTCTCTCATATTCTTCCCCTTTCTTCACCACCAACACCAATCCCTACATGCACGTTCATTCCTCTTCTTTATCAAATTGCTTCTTACACGACCTGAGGCAACCCCGTAAGATATGTCCATTCTGATCCACATTTTGAACTTTAGATCTCATAACTTCCTGTATTCCAGACCATGAGTCCTCATCTACTACATATTAACATCAGGTAACAACATACCTCTAATGTAAACCGCTTAGCACACTCAAGACCTGTAAGTCCCTTTCCATTCAACCAACGATTTAATTTGT
Organism: Trachelipus rathkii; assembly: GCA_015478945.1. Classification (NCBI taxonomy): domain Eukaryota; kingdom Metazoa; phylum Arthropoda; class Malacostraca; order Isopoda; family Trachelipodidae; genus Trachelipus; species Trachelipus rathkii. The sequence goes on from JABUQX010026375.1 coordinate 19,323, forward strand.
ACCAGCCCACCTTCCTCCAATTTCACAACTTTCGGGCTACAAACACTCTGCTCGACCGGTTCCCTTCTCATAATCCAACAATGACGCTAAATACCTTTAAACTCAGATAACTGTTCCAGCTGCTCACCATCTCTAACATAACTTAACACTGAGGAGTGTCCTCACCTCACAAACCATAAACCTTTCTCTTATCCACGTTAACTTTCAAGCCCCCTCCTTCTACCACACCCTGGCCGGACAAAATCTCTTTCTAACCAATCCTCTCAGGAAACTCTCTTCAAGATTCGCCAACACAGAACCAAATCATCCACAATATTAATAGGTAGGCACCGCTCCACTCACTCTCCTCTCCACGCATTTCTAACAACATTTCCTGCCATCACCCACCTCGAATTCTTTCATACCCCATCCATAATACAAATTGAATAACCAAAGGAGACATAACACAACCCTTGTCTGTACTCCGCTGTTAATCCTACAACCAATCACCATCGACACCATTTATTCTTAACACACGCTTCATCATATAGTCATACATACTTTTGACTCCATTCAGAAAGAGCCGTAACCCTACCACCAACACCATATAATCACTAACACCTGCCCATAAACCTTCCCTATTAATATATCACTAGCGCCTGTTGCAAATCCATAAAAGCTTATAAAATACAATTTAATTCTTCTTTCTCCCTCATTTTCTTCCAATCATTTGTTTCAATGTAAGATTTGATCCACACATCCTCTACCACTGCTAAACGCACCTTGTTCTTCACCACAATCAGTCCTTCAGTCACTCGAGCGCACTCTTCTCGAACCAAAATACGTCAAGCATATAACTCTTCCCTCTACACACTGCAATATACTTATTCTCCCCTATAATTTCTTACAGTTCCCTTATCATCCCTTAGCCCTTTATCAATAAGGGTACTATTACGCTCCTTCTCCGCAATCCCTTGGAACTATAACCTCTATAAACGCTTTATATTACACAACTTCCAAATTCCCTCAAATCACCATCTCGCTCCATTCTTGATCATTTCCCAGTAATTTTCATCTATACCTGCAGATTTACCATTTCCCATCTTCAACTTTCACTCTACCCATGACCTCCTCCTTACTAATAACCTGATCCCCAAAATACCTAATTCCTTCTTGCACCATCAAAACCCACACACATTCACATCACCTCTTCATTACTGTTAATATTGGGTGGCAGGGATTTTTCGAAAAGCTCGTTTCTTTCCACATCCATCCTCAACAAGTCTCCATTTCATCAGATACAAAAGCACCATCTCCTATTCATTATTCTCAGCAGATTCCCCTTATTCTCATTCTTAACCCTTTTCGCGCTGTCCTTCCAGAAGACGCTTCCTTACTTCCCAAGAAGATTCGCTGCTTTCCTACTTCAAACTGTTCATCCTTTACCTCTTGTTTTCTCCTACGTATATACCTTTTAGTAATATTTCTGTTTTCCTCCTTATATAATCTCAAGCAACTTTCTTTTGAGTCTTCATCATTTGCTTTTGTCACATTCAACCACGCTTCTTTTTTTAACTTTTTAACCGCTTCCATCACCTCTTCATTTCCCACCATTCACTGTTAACAATTCTTACTTATCCTGACTTGTAGCACATCCCTACATACCTTCCTTTGCACTACTGAGCAATTGCTTCTTCATCTTGCTGGCCCAGATTTGTTCAGTTTTTCAACTTGTTCACTTCAACTGATTTAACGTGCGAGCGCTCTGACTATCTCCTTATTTCCGTTATTACCGCTAGGTTCAAACTTAACTTCTTCACGTCGTTAATCTTACCCACTTCCTTTCGTATCACACGTTCCTCATCTAAATCCAAGCCCACTAACTATTTTACATAGAACAAACAATAATATCCGATAATCCTATCTCCTAAACCCTCTCACAGATTTAACATTCAACACATACTTCAAACATCTCTTTCGTCACCAACACAAAATCAATCATAAACTTTTCACTTTCGATACCCATCTCTACCTACAACCAACTCTAGTATACTTACTGGATCTCTTGTGTTTAAAGAAAAGTATTACTTACACACAATATCCTCTTCTCTTCACAGAAATCATCACCTTTTCTACATTTCTCATTTTCTCCGCCACCCCAAACCACCTGTATATATACCATCCCCTTTTTTGATCACTATCCAACCATTCAGGTCCCCCAAAAACTAATCAATCTGAAGCTCCTACTCCACCCTATCCAGAACATCATTCAGATTATCCCAAAATGTACTCTCTACAACGTTTCCCTCAGATGGACCATACGTCACAGACCACACAATACCTTGACCTTTTCAAACTTAAATTTAACCATTAGGAATTCCTAGGACTCACACACTCACAACGTCTCACATAGCTTCGTACTCCCTTCTCTCTTCCTGCCTCATTGCATTTCCACACCAGCACACACACATTTCACACCACCACTCAATTCTTCATTTCCTTTCATCTTTGTTTCAGTAACAGCGAGCAAAATCAAATTTGCCCTTTCTCTAAATACATCCATCCACCTCTCTCCTCTTCTATCATTCAACATTTATTCCTCCTTGACAATTACCATGGTACGCATTACGATTCCCATACGTTTTCGGCGCCGAAAGATAGAGAGGTGCCGTTTACGGGCGATCACGATCCTCTCCGAGGCATGCGATTAGATTCCTGGCAAAAGATAAGTTGTAGTAGGCAGCCAACCTAACTATCGACCCGCCCCTTAGTCGGCTCCTACGACACCGCGAGGACCATACGATGTGGGCAATCTCTTTCTCCCCCCACCACACAGGGATAGATGAGTTAGGGAAGGATGTCTGTGATACAAGAGGGTGGATTGAAAGAAAGGAAAATTTATTTCTTTAAGATCAAAATATATAAGTTATAATTGTGGTATATATCGTATAATATATATATTGGATGCATTGAATTCTACTAATAGTCATACATATAGGATATGGCTAGACTACTAAATAGGACTCGGTATACGTGGTATAGTATATAGTATATACTAGTAATTAGTATATAATTATATATATATAAAATATATAGTATATATAATATATATATCACTGATAGTCGGGTTCTGTTAGGTGTAGAGAAGGAATTGATGAAAAATGAAGGAAGTGAAACGTATTACGAGAGTTGTGTGGGGGTGTGAAGAAAGGGGTAAATAGAAGAATAAATTGAAAGTATGTATGAAAATGGTTTGGTCACAGTGGAAGAGAATGGATGATAGTCGGTTGTGTAAGCGGATGTATAGTGGGAGAGTGTGTTGGAAACCGACACGGCTGGGAGACCGCGGTGATGAATGTATCTAGAAAGGGAAATTTGATTTGTCCTCGCTGTGACTGAAACAAAGATGAAGGAAATGGTGATATTGAGTGGTGTGGTGTGAAATGTGTGTGTGCTGGTGTGAAATGAATGAGAGAGGAAGAGAAGAAGGAGTTGGAATTTTGATGAGTGACCTGTGGTACAAGCTATGGTAGACTTTGAGGTGTGTGAGTTCCTAGAATTCTAATGGGTTAAATTAATGGTTAAATATATAGTATATTATATATATATATATATAGTATATATATATATATTTACTTATAGTATATATAGTATATAGTCATGTTCATATATATATATACTAATTTATAATATATATATAGTTATATATATATAGATATAATAATTATATATAACTATATTTCTTTCTTTCTTTCTTCTCTCACCTACCTTTATTTCCCAAGATTGGGGAGTAAGGTGCGCTACCAAGCATCGGAAAAGAAAATGCCAAGTAGGAGAGGTAATGAACAATGTAGAAAGAGAAAGCCCCCTTAACCGCCGACCCCTCATGTTACCATTAAATTAGTGAAATAGCTTCGTCAAGCAGACAGAAAATCCACACCTAAAGCTTCATGGGACCTAGCGACGGGACCCTCACTATGGTAAGAGCCGTCACAAATGGGATAAGGGTTCATCCCTTGCCGCATGGTGGTGCACACATGCCCCATACAAAACCGCGTGCCATTCCCTCACTATCATTGCACTGTTTTATTCTCGAAGCCTCTGCCAAAAGCTCACAGATGTTCTGCTCCTTATCAGAGACGATTCGTTCACAGATCAATCACTTTCTCTCGATTAGCGGTCTGCCGATTGCTCTCTATCGCAGGGGTTTCTGAGGATACTCGCCTAGATCACGCACTCAGTCTCGCGCTACACGCACTAACATTCACCAGCTTTAACTCACTCATCACTCCACGCCTATCCAGAGTCGATAAACTGATCGTTCTACTTTCCACGTGACAACCATTTGCAACATACTTTCATTATATTCTCTCCATTTACCCTTATCTTCACACCACACACAACTTCTAATACGTTCATTCCCTCATTTTATCAATTCTTCTCACACCTAACAGACCCCGAAGATTGTCTATCTGAACACACTGTTATATTATATATATATATATATATATATATATATATATATATATATCATATATGTCTTTATATATATATATATATATATATATATTATATTATTATATATATATATATGTATTCATATAAGTAAATATGATATATTATATATATTATATATATATATATATATTGAATGTAGGACACAATTTCCTTTTTATTTATTTGTATTTTTTTGATTTTGTACTCTCAAAAGTTGTTTTTAAACGTATTTTTTAAATAATTTTTTCTATTTTGATTCTCAATTTTTTGTCATCTATCAATCACGCGCGACCACCTTCTATGATCCCGCACAAACTGGGGGTAAGTGTGCTATACATGCATCGGAAACAGAGTAATAGTAGTAGAAGAATATGACGCAAGTCAAAAAGTAAATCCAGCCCTTTTAGTGAGAGTTCGTCCGCAGGATCAGAAAATCCAACCTAGAGCTTCCCGGGACCACGACGGACCCTCACTATGGCATCCGGTCAATGTGTGAGTTAATCCTGGCCCAGCTGGTCACAACCATCGCCCTATATCACAAAACCCGCGTCATTCACTCCTACTCATACGCACACCTTCCTTCCTCGCCTCTGCCCAACTCACATTTCTCCTCTTTCTCTCCTTCCTTTAACTGCAGGTCAATCCACTATTTCTTCAGGGTCTCCCCAGCTGCATCACGAGAGTTACCAGCATCACTCACGAGGCTCTCGATATGGCCCGAATATGGAGATTATCAGATAATGAGCGATATGAATCGGATAGGAGGTAATACAGGGGGCACTGGCAGACATATTCACATAGCTTAACCAGACCGCACTATCAGTACCATCCTCTACCACAGTTTCGACCCAACACTGATTCTACGAAGATTCTCAGCTATTCACATTGATCTCCTCCTTAAGATCATTTAATCCCTTCATTCCACACAACTCTCCTCATATCCGATACTCATAGTTCTTCATTCGTATTATGCAATGTAGCCATTCTTTCAGCACAGCCTAAGCGCATAGTGATCACGACTATATTGGCGGCTGAACACGAGCTGTTTATATAGAACGCCATCTAATAGGCACCGATCCTCTTATTGGCCTCCAATGAACCATAATGTCCGTCCAACTACTAATTCAGTTAACATCACCGGGAGTACTAACATCACCTGTACCCTCATGTAAGCCCCTAGTAGCAACTCTAAGTACGGTATAGCCCCTTATTAATCATCCACACTAACAATTTAATTGCAGATAGGTCCAGCCACCCTCACTACCGACCTCAACTATGCCTCTAACATTGCAACTCTGTTCCCTCTGTTCATAGCGCAAAAATGCTGATAATTCAGATAAGTTTAAAGCTCGAGACACTTGAGTTTCCTCAGCTGCTTCGAGCCTCTCAGTACTAGATGAGGTACAGTCTTTCACATCGAGGACTGTGAGCTGCCTCAAGAACCGATGAACTGTTACGTTCTAAATATATATATAATTATATACGTATATAGTATACTATTTCATAGTATATATATCTATATATATTTTAATATACATATATTTTATAATCTATGTTACTTATATATATATATATAATATAAAGTATATATATAGTTATTATTATTATTAAGTATATATAATACTATAATATATATATATATATACTAGATAATATAGTATATATAATATATGATCTATAGTAATTATTGTATAATGTTTAGTAGAAATTTATATGTGGAAATAAAATAACTGCTCATATTTCATAAATCTGCTCATATTGTGACGTTCGACATATTATAAACAGAACAATCCTTTATATAAATAACGTTATATATATATATAGTATAGTATATAATATATATATATACTATATACTATATTAAGTATATATATATAATTGTGAGGGAGACCTAGTTTATGGCTATAAGGTGAGTTTGTCTATGGGGCCAGCAGCAACTAGTAAATACTATAATTATATATATATATCAGGGAGCCAGTACGCGCCTATAATTTTTTTCAGTGCGCCTGCCCCTATGCCGCCGGACCTAGTGCGCCTAGCGCCTAGTGCGACTATATTTGTTGTCAGCATCAGCGCCTATGGCGCCTTATTGACTATTTCGCCGGCGGTGGCATATTTGCTTAAAATTTATTTGCAAGAGTAAAACTTTAGTGCGAATAATAAAAGGCATGCTTTAGAAATAAGAAAATAAAAACACTTTCAATTAATTTTTTGTGGTTAAAACATCGTAAACTAGAATCTACGACGTCCTCATCCCTCCGTCCATGTCATTTGTGGTCCGTCTGCTCAGACAAAAATTCGACACACCCCCTCACCTAGATTACGGGGCTCTTGCCCGTGGAGGTGGTGGTGTTAACTGTAAAAATAAGTATATACTATATATGATATATATATATAATATATATATAGTTATATTATATATATATATATATATATATATATATATATATATATATATATATAGTACTATAATGAATATTATATTATAATATATTATATATATATATATATATATTAATTTTTTTAATAGTATATATAAATATCACTTATATATATATTATATAATATAGTACATATATATAATATATATTATATACTATATATATAGTATAATACTATAATATATTATACTATATGATATATACTAGTATATATAGTATATTATATATATATATATATATAATATAGAAGCTCAGATTGGTTTTATTATTTATCTTAAAAACCAAATTTCCGAAGAAATAATAATAATATACAATATATAATTATGAACGATAGTATATATTATATATATATATAGGGTACTCTATGAGTTCCTTATGTGCTGTAGTATATGGAGGCTCTAGTATATGATATACTATTGCCCAGTTTACGTACATAATAATTTATGAGGTATATAGTTACTTAAGTATTATATAATATGTGATTGTTGTATTATATTAATATGGATCAGTGTAATGTTTATAAAGTATATAGTAGTATACTATGAATAGTATTCGTCCATTACACTTCTCTGATATCAAATGAGACACTCAGTAGAGATTAGTAAGTATACTAATCATATATATATATATTTATAATATAAGGTATGTACATCAATATATAAGTTTTAGACTGGTTTTTAGAATGATACAAGATTGCCACGCTTCTAAGTTCTAAGGTTTTATTGAACAGAGGAGAAAAAAAAATGAAGCTTTGTTCCCTGGGTCGATCATATATTCGCGGTGCTATAGGTACAAGCGAGTCGAGTCGACGCGAGAGATTGGAGCGTGCACGATTCGTCGCTTGCGTGTGCACGCGCAGATTCTCGTGCTCGTTTATTAAAAATTGGTTGCGCCTATATGTGACCTTGTGCTGCGCTGACAGCACACGTCTCGCGAGTGTGAGTAATGCATTGCGCCAACGTAAAGCGCAACTCGAGTGGCAGGCAACGCCCAGCTCTGGATATTATATATCAAGTATATATAGTACTTATATATATATTATATATACTATATATATATATATATATATATATACCATATATATAGTATATATTAATATTATTATATATATATATTAATATCATATATATATTATATATAATATTATATAATATATAAGTAAACTGTTTATACGTTAATTAACGCGTTAATTTTTTCGTTAACCTTGTTGAACGATTTCGATAAAGTTTTGAATAAAGTAAGTAACGAACTACTTACGATTACAATTTGTTAAATTTAATCGAGTTAAACGTAGTATAAATATGTATTGTTCGCCTACCTCCGTAAACGCGTTACCTTATATTTACGAGTTTATAAGAACATTTCTTATCAAAATTTAAAATTGTATTAGATTCGATTTCGCATAAACAGATTAAACTTTTGTTTCCCATAAAATTGTCCTAAACGCCGCCTTCAATGGCTCAAAATAGTGTTTTAATCTTACACGGTTATTAATCGCGTTTAGTAATGAAATTCAACATGGTTTTTCTATGGCTCGTTAATGTCGTCATGTTCTTATTTGCGTTCGGCTGAAGATATATTATATTAATTATACATATATAATAATAATAGTATATATTATATAATTAATATATAACTTATATATATATAATGATATATATAGTATAATATAGTAGTTCTATATATATATCAATATATCATTATTATATATATAAGTATATATTATAATGGAATATAATATAGTATAATATATATAGTATATATATTACTTTTATAACTGATGAAATGGATATGTGGAGGGAACACTTTGGAAAGAACTCTTTGAGAATCTGTATATCATTAACAGCTAAAGAAGTATTATCTAGATAGTGAATGTTTGTGGTTTGGATGGTGCAAGAAAGGAATAGGTATTTTTGGGGATGAGGTCAATTAGTAAGGAGGAGGTTAACGGGTAGAGGGAGAAAGTTGAAGAAATGGTAAATCTGCAGTATAGATGAAATTACTGGTGAAATGAGGCGAGAGACGGGGCCGAGATGGTGATTGATTGGATTTGGAAGTTGTGCTAATAAAAGCGGTTATAGGAGGGTATAGGTTCCGAGGATAAGGGAAAAAGGGGAACTGTAGGAATTATACGGGAAATTAGTTTATTGAATGTTGTAAGGGAAGCATATATCTAGCTGGGTAATTCTTAGGTCGGAACAGCAGTGGCGATCGAGTGACAATGAGAGAGAGAAAAGGACTGATTGCGTGAAAACAAGGTGCGTTTGAGCGAGTGGTAGAGGATGTGTGGCAAATCTTTACATTGAAAACAAATGACTGTAAGAAATGATAGAGAGAAAAAAGAAATAAAATGTATTTAGGTTTTATGGATTTGCAACAGGCGTATGATAGGATTAATAGGGAAGTTTCTGCGGTAGTTAGTGGTGGATTGGTGTTGGGGTGTAGAACTTCTGAATGTGGAATCAAAAGTATGTATAGAAACAGCCATTATCAGGTTGTAATAATAAAATATAGGCGTGTAAAAAGTGATTGGTTTAATATTAACTGCGGAGTGAGGCAGGATGTGTTTATGTCCCCTTGGTTATTCAATTGTGTATATGGATGGGGTTTATGTAAAAAGAATCTAGAGATGGAGGGGTGTGGCAGGAATGGGTGTTAGAGATGAATGGAGAACTTGGAGGATGATTGGAGGGTGCCGCTACCTATCTATATGCGGATGAAGTTTGGTTTTTGTGTGGCGAATCTGAAGAGAGTTTGGAGAGGATTGATAGATGAGATTTGGTAGGCGTGTGTTAAAAGAAGGGGTTAATGAAGATGCTAACGTAGATAGAGTAAGTGTTATATGTTTGTTGTGAAGTGGAGAGAACAGTCCTCAGTGTTGATGAGTTATGTTAGATGGTGAGCAGCTGGAACAATTGTCTGAGTTTGAATATTTTAGGTGGTATATGTTTGGATGAAAAGGGAACAGGATGATGCAGATTCATAGTAGGAAAGTTGAAAATGGCAGGAAGGTGGCTTGTGCAATTTAAATCGTTGGTGATTGTAAGGGGTTGAGCCTGATTTAGTATGCGCTAGGGTCTTACCAATGAGGAGTATGTTGTCTACCTGTGTTTAGATTGTAAATAAGTGAGTGGATACTATGGTCCCTGGAAAAGAAGTATACGATTCTACGGGATAACTTCAATTTATTAGCGTCATGGATCATCTTATACGGGGCATGCTAGATGTGAGGAACGAATTGAATAAAAACGAGGAATGAACGTATTAGAGAGTTGGGAGTTGTGTGGAAGAAAGGGGTAAAATGAGAAGAATAAATGAAATATTATATTGAGATGTTTGGATAGTTGGGATTTGGTGTAAGCGGATGTATATGTGGCGAGTGTTTTGGGTTAACCGACCGGCTTGGGAGACCGAAAGAAAAAGTGGATTGAGTCATGAAAGGAATGCCTGTCTGAAGGAGAAAAATGTGAGTTTCGCAGAGGCAAGAGAATAAAGGGTGCATAATGAAAGGAGTGAAATGGGGGGGTGTCTTTGTGAGGGGCCTAGTGAGAGTTGTGCCCATCCTGAAGGCGCAATTGGGATGAACACTTAACACTGACGATTTACCAATAGAGGACGGGTCCGTCGGCGGTTTTCCGTAGAATGCTCTAGGTGGATTTTCCAGACTCGCGACGCACGTTCTTACTAATATTAATGGTACAGAGAGGGTGGAAGGTAAGGATGGGGCTTGCTTTCGGACTTTTAGTCATAGTTCTTCTACTCGCTTTTCCTTATTCCGAGATAGCATGTTGTAACTTCTTCTCTTATTCATCCAAGTCTATGAGAGGAAAGAGGAAACGGATTTAAGGAGGAAGATAGTAGTATCTAATTCATTTATATATTTGTTATAATAAACTATATTATATTTATATATATATGATATAATTAGTATAATATAGGATCTTATATATCAAAGTGATTGGATACTAAATAAAATACTTTAAGCGATAAAAATATGCGTTCATATTTAGTGAAATAGTTTATTATATAATATATATGTTATATATATTTAGTCAATATAGTATTTATATATAGTATTATATATATGATATATATATATATATTATATATATATATACTATTATATATATACTATAGGGGTTGGCCCGGTATCCGGCAAGCTATCCCACGGGATCCACGGCATAAGTTTTGACTATATACACGAGTAAGTCCGAGCCCAGAGGATATTTGTGTATCTACGGCCGAGCGTACTTAGATCGGATTATGTCCTTTCACAAAATATTGGATTCTATCTTCACATCTGTTTGAGGGAACATCAATGCGATTCCGCAAAATATATTGATGAAAAAAACATATTAGTAAGTATGCTATAGACATATAGGTATATATATAGTGGTAGTGATAGTAAGGTAACTGAGAATACTGCACTGATAGTATTAAGATTACAGGTATGTTAGTTCGTAACAAAGCTAACTATAGTTACATATATGATTATCATATAGTCTATATCTCATATATTAGTAATAAGAATATGAATTGTGGAGGCCATATATGCAATTTATTTGATTCTAATGCAGTAATTTTAGTAGTAAGACTGACATATGGAAGACGACTATAATCAGTCAAAGTGAGAATGACGCTGAGTGTGATAGTTCTCATAGCTATCTTCGGTGTGCGTAGTACTTATCGAGATGGTAGGGTATCCAATTTATATAGCGACTGAGTTTTTATTCATTGTCGACATTATGATGTGTAGACTATGTACAATTAATCAGATTCTATCCTGAAATCTTGTGTGTGAGACTAACAGACATGAGCTTTATAGAATTCATGGGTAAAAATAGTGATTGAGAAAGTTGGGCGGTTTTTACTCATTAAAGGATGGTACCAGTGCATGATGTATAATAATATGCTGCATTGCAGTTTAGTAAGTAAGAATATTATCAATGATATGGTAAAGAAGCTGATTAAATATTTAATATCGTGGAGAGAGATTAGGAGAACGGCGCGAAATTATCAAGCATGTCTAATGAATGTCGGGGGCTAGCGCGATATATAAGATAAGCACACCCGAGGATCATCTAATTCTGCCAGCCGTGTCTGAGACGTTGGAGATGGTGACGTGGTAATCTCAGCCGACTGCCTTATTTTTGAACGTGTTTAAGACAGTTGCATTATTTGACCGGGCAGTATGCCACAGATATCGAAGAAATCATAATGATATAAAGAAAAAAACCATACGTGGAGGTAGTTCTATTCCTCAATGCACATGGTTATGAAATGCATACTTCAGGGTGGTGCTGCGCCTTTCAGTGACTAAAGATGAAGAGAGAGAATCTAGAGAGCAAATGATTGGTCAGGAGGCACAACAGAGCTTGATAAATGCGTAAATGTTGGGGACAATACAGATATAACGCCTGCTATTAAGAAAATGATGCGCTCGAGCTCACGATGAGTATATATATTGTGGCTAATATCGATTATAACTTTAAATAGGACAATCGAGAATCAAATATTATCGATATATTGACGCACATGCTTGTTCTAGATGGTGGAGTGAGGATACGTCACATATCATTCTGTAATAATATTGATAAATGTTTACATCAGAAATAAAAGAGACCTGTTTGAAACATTGATCCTTATTTGTCAGAATAAAGAAAATAATCAAATAAATAAATAATAGTATCGGTGTTTGCTGTGCCAGATTGTACAAGAAGTGTTCTCTTAGACCTGACGTGTAAAAATTATGTGGACTAGATTTAATTTTTAGAGCATTCCCACTGAACTCGCACAGACGTGTGTGTCGCGCTAGTCCTCTATTGCGGTTATATGTTATAATAAAGATGACATATATTTATCATTAGTCAGCAATTCGGCTATGTGAGAGGATCCTGTCAATTTTATATATGGTAAGTATCCGCGCAATTGCGGACTAATAAACTTGCGGAGAGAAGCGGTCCAGCAAGTAGACAGAGCCACATTTTTGCGACGTAAGTGACCCGAGTTTATCCTTACTTGTCTTGAGCCGTTATTGTTTTGACCGGAGGCGCGAGATCACCTTTAGATTTACCTGTTTGACGCTTGTTTGGGCAATCCGGGAAATGTTTTATGTTCACCTTAACACTATATTTTGGGGCCCTTGACCTTGTTTATGGAAGAACGACCGATATTGAGACGCGCGATGTGATGTGAGAGGAGAGCGGAGATTAGTTTTGAGACATTCGGAGTTTCTTTGAGGAATCGAGCCGGACTTCGTTGGTGCATGGAGAAAACCGTCTATACACTCTCTCTCTCTGAGGAACACTCGAAATTTTTTTTGAGAACGTCTAATTTTGCTTGAATGCTAATTTTCCTTTCCGAGGCGCGCACACCTGATTTTTTACGGCACTCCGGTGAGAGTCTTGTGTCGCAACCGCGTGCCGAGAGACCGCGGTTGCGCCAAACGGTTGCATTTGGGGTTCATTACAAACGCACGATTGTACATGTCACCACTTGTCCTAACCCTACGATTAATTGTTCATGAAGAATACAGGAATCCAAACCATATATGGGTGCGACCCATGTGGGTCAAGTTTTGTGGCCCACCGGCATATTTTATTGAAGTCCACGGCTTATTAGTGTTCTTAGCCCTATTTTTTTTTGAGAGTGGATTCGTAACATACCTACACAGAATGTCGACGCGCGTCACACACAACCATCAACACCACGATCGAGGTTCCACACCACGAGCCACACAGAACTAGATTAAGGCATACTTTTAGATAGGGGAAATGCCGCAGTGACTAAGCGATTCAGGCTGCTATCCAGGCGATCGAATAGAGTACACCTGACCTACAACTAGCCTCACATATATGCGCTACATCACACCCAGCAGCCTCCACATAGCACCACCCACAGCCTACAACCGCGCCCTACACCAAGACTCACATAGCCTACACCCAGCGCTACACACGGAGAAAGGTCAGAGGCAAACCTCCGAGCACACTCACGACGTGATAAGGGCGAGGCACACTCAGAAAGAGCGCACCTAGCGCGTAGCACCTAACACTTTAGCACTGCTTAACTACCCATGCCTGTCGAGCAATACCTAGCAGCCTTTACGACCTAGATTCCAACCGCAGACCTGTAGTACCCCTAGCCTATTCTCATTCTATCTATCACACCATAGCCTCGCTCCCCCTCATCTTTGCAGCGCCAACTACACCTCCATAGACCGCGTACACTAGCTTCTCCACCATCGGAGGGCCGTTCAATGCACTACACCTTACACCTAGACTACCACCGTTGCAGTCCTTCACCTAGCGTACATCCTACTGACGCGTGAGGCCTACATCGTGCCCATACAACCTTGCATGGGCCTCACACTTTTTAGTGGCTAACTTCTGATGTTATTCTGTGCATCTTTTCTGTTGAGCATCGTATTATGCGACTTGCAGATCGTGGTCGTATGACACTTCAGTTATTATTAGATTGAGTTCGAAACTGTTGAGGATGGTGTTCTGCAACAATGCTCCACGCTACAGGTAGGCGCTAAGTATCTAGTGTGATGTTGCTACGCGTTAAGTTAGTTCTATGATTATTCTTATGAGATAGTGCCTGGATGGAGTGTCCCAGGTGAGTTGTCAAGTGAGTAGGCCAATGAGGCTGCCAATATCGGGCGGAAGTGCCAGAGGTAGACGCTGGCCATGCAAGTGGCTCCTAGTGAGTGACCGACATTAGTGCTGGCTCAAAGTTGTAGGTGCTACACAGTAAGTGCCAATCTGGATGTGGCGCCAGAGCGGTGGTGTTCAAGCCTGTTCTAGCCCTCCCCTGAACGCCCTAATAAGCCCTCAGAGTAATGGGTATTGTCTACCCCATAGGATTGTAATAGAGGTATTCGAGGAAGTCGAGGTGTAATATTAACAAAGTTGCTAGAATGCTTCCTAACTATGAGTTAAGTATTTTTTAACACTTCAATAGCCATGGCAGAATATATCATTCTAAAGAGCTACAGCATTTGAGCACAGTGACCGCAAAACGATTTAGAGATCGCGGCGTGACGCGCAGGTCAGCCCCTCGAGCGAAACGAGCCGCCGGCGCTGCGCCCAGCAGGCGCAATAATTGTGATCGATGAAAATAGTTAAAGGATCTAAAGTATTGGTGTGATTTAGATAAGCTGATCTCTCACGTAACTGGGAAAAGATATAGTAGTTCTGCGTAACAGGATGGAATGAGATTCAAAGGAGCGAGAGGAGCGTGTGCAGACTATTAATTATTCCCAGACTCTCTTAGATCTTAAAGTACACCAATACTTTGAGTCCTGAGAGCGCGATGTGAATCTAGGTCAATGTATCCGCATCTGCCCGCTGCTTTCATTCAAAGGAGTGAATGTTCTATTAAAATATTAGTAAGGTATTATATCTAATAGCCGTGATTATTACGTACTTCTAAGTAGGAGAGTAATAGCCTCTCACAATCGTGAATAGATAATTTTTTTGGTTAAAGTTATCTTGCATTTTTTGGAAGGTAGTCTATTCGACATATTGCCAGTTTTACTTCACTTAGGTACTGATCTAACATCATACAGGTACGTGTGTCGCGTTTATTGATGTTCGGATGTAGAGCAAGTGCTTTCAAGACTACTTATCACCTCTTTCTGTATGCGCATCGTGTGGTATATGAAGATGGGCGTTTCAGCAGTGGATGTTAAGTAAATGTGTCTGAATTTAATATCCTGTACCATTTCACTTCTTTTCTCGTAAAACTGGTTATCTGTATCAACTTAGGGTACATATTAAAGCTGGGAAGTGACGAGTCTGCCTGCAAAAGGATACATGATCCGTTCCACAATATGAGGAGTTCCTGTTGTCACGTAGATCTGGTTTTGAACGTGAAAAGAGGCTGTAATGCTAATGTATTGCGGCGGAATATCTGCATAATATATGGGAGGTTGCGACTGATGAAACTGTGGACTGTGGAATTTTGCACAGTGCGGTGGTAATAACTGGTTCATTGAGAGGTTTGTGAATGCTGAATTTCGCTGGAGGAACTGAATTACTGTCACAGATGCTGTATTTATTAATACTATCATTTCTCTACTCATTATATGAAGTACCAAGCATAACCTTCTTCATCATGGGGATCAACCACTGTAGTCTGATCAGTGGAGCTATAACCGGAGAAAGAAGTAATAGGTAGGAAATTACCGCTCCTCCTCGCTGTAGGTCAAACTTCTTTTTATTTTTTAGATTATTTTTTAATTCGTTGAATGTCGTTCTCTTTCTCAAAGTCGCTCTCTTTCTGAACGTAGCTTTCCTTCTGAGTGCCACTCTCTCTTTCTGAATGTCGCTCTCTAGATTTTAACTGTCTTCTCTTTCTAACTGTACGTATCTCTTCCATCCTCACTAATTATTTAGCGGTTTTCAGAATAGGCTTCAGCGTTTTTAAAATTTTGTTTTAGTATCGCAGAGGAGGGTGAGAATACTTTATGCACTAGAGCGCTCTAATTATTGCAGAGTATGTATACAGCCAGTTTCTAATCTCGTAGGATGAATGAGTTTGAGTACGAAGAGCAATACTACTGGTGCGTGGTATTTTTAGGGGTGGTAACGTTCACACATCAACTAACACGGTTTGGGGGATTGAAGTAATCTCTTTATAATAGACTTTTAAGAACTCTTGTCCTTTGAAGGGGAAACATTTGAGTGCCTCAATTAAAATGACTCCATGGTCTCTTCTACTGGGCCATAACAACGATTAAAGTCACTGATGTGTACTTAAAGAAACAACTGTACAGTTAGTATGCCTTGCTTTGAATGAATAAATGACTATTACTGCGTTAGATGAAAACACAGAGATATTATAGATGGTGAAGGAAATAAAGCTGTGGGAACGCTTACGTTGCTATTGTCCAAATGTCCAACTTGTGGCATTAAATTCCATCTAATACAGTATAGATTTTGTGACCATCGGTAGTATTACTACCACAACGAATCTAAATGCGTATATGCCCTGCATTGAATTGGAATAACATCAGTTATAAGGTTCTTTAAATATTTCCTAGATAAACATTAATATCACCAGTAGTTTATCATTTTTATCGCGGGGTCGCTCGAAGAATTCATCCATTTCCTTTTTAAAATAATTTTATAGAGAGAACGAGGTTATTAATCCATTCAGCCTGTCCGGCCCAGCTACAAGGGACATGTAGCCGTTAGACTTACCGGAACGTAAATGTTCTCCCACCATCCAAGTTACTCATGTTAAGTGAATAAAATGAATAATGAATGAAAATTAAACGCTGATAAAGCAGTAAAACGTATAAATTTTTTTAATAAAATTTGTAGCAAGAAATTTTATTAAAGAACCTTTATTTTAACTCTTCTTGTGTTTTTATCTTACAATTACAATTTTTAAATAAAAAGTATTAAAACAAAAATAATAAATCAATAATAAATATATAAATACAAATGATAATCGACACTAAAAAAGTATTAAAAACGAAAATATAAACATATAAAAGAAGAACAAAATGAATAATAAATATAATGAGTATAAGAAGCAATAAAATCAATGTAAGTTAATAGCAAGTAAAAACATATGAGCTTTATAATTGCAGTAAAGCAGGTAAAACATATGAGTTAGAAGCAAGTAACAGTAAAAAACCAAAAAGCATACTAATACCCCCCTTGGTGTCAGGTGATGGTGGTTGTATTTACTGATTTACTGCTTTAAGGTATGTAAACAATATATGAGTTTTTAAATAAAATTTCGTACATTCTTATTAAAAATGGAATTGACTCATGAGTATAGGGTATGTAATGAAATTCTTTGAATAGTTTACATTGATATCATCTTTTTGTTCACGCGGTATATGTGCGTCTGACGGAACAGCACGCTGCGGACGTGTACAGTCGAAATATGTTGCGATCTGGCGGACGCACGCGAGCGGAGCGGGTAATATTGGGTCGCCTGGCGGGCGCGAGCACACTGCGGCGGCTGTTTTCGCGGCGGAAGGGGGCGCACATTGACCTGACGAGACAGCGGAACTCTGAACAATACGCTTCTGCGGTGCCTGTCAACTCAAAATATGTGTAGCTCTCTCTAGCATATATCATTTCTGCCATGTCTATACTAGTGTTAAGAAAAGTACTAAGCTCATAGGTAGGAGCATTCTAGCAACTTGCCTAACATATACACCATTCGACTTCCTCAGCTGACCTTATAGGACCATGTAGAGGGTAAGAATACCCCGATATTAGGGTTTTAGGGGGTTAAGGGGAGGCCTATGCAAAAGGCTTGAGAAAAAAGGTGGCACCTGATCAGCAGTTGGCACTAGATGTGGGCACTCGACTTGGCACTATGTGGCAACTCGACCGTTGCACTCGATTGGCACTAGCGACTTTGGCACTCAATTGCGGCACTCATTGGCACTCACGTTGTGGCACTGAATATGATGAGTTAGTACTTCACTGGCATCTTCACGCAGGCATCATAGAATAAATCATAGAACCGACTACAATACGAAACTACACTAGGTACTCTTTCTTACGGTAGAGTACTGAGGAACCATCCAGGACAGTGGATGAAATCCGCATCATAAATCTGAGTACATACCAAAAGTTGAAATCATCAATATAAGACCGAATTAGCCAACAAAGGAATGAACAAGCTGAATGATCGGTCATAACAAGAGTTCTGAGCCGACTAAAAGTTGAGTCCATCAAGGTTTTGTGATTGGGCACGTGTAGTAGCTAGGTATAAGGCGGTGTATCGCCTACGGATGAAGGTTGTGGTGGAGTCTTAGGTGTAGGTGTGTACTGTTGTAATGGCTGGTTGGTGTATGGCTAATGTGTTTATGGTGTAAGCGGTGTAGGCTGGGTGAAATAGGCTAGGGTGGAGGCTAGTGATATGGTGTATGGCTTAGAGTCACAGGCTGGAGTGGAATACTTTACGGTGGGTAGGTGTAGGCTAGGATGAAGGATGGGTGGAGGCTAAGTTGCTAGGTGTAGGCCTAGGTGAAAGGCTAGGTGTAGGCTTGTGTGTTAGGCTAATGTGGTAGGCCTGGGTGTAAGGCATGCGGTGTAGGCTATGTTGAAGGCTGTGGGTGTAGGCTGGGTGGTTAGGCTTCATGAGTGGACAGGCTGGGCTGTATTCATGCTAGTAACCGTAGCAAAACCAAAGTAGTTAAGGGCAGACGGCTACTAAACTGGAGGCTAGGTGTAGGCTAAGTGTGTGTGTGCTGTGTGTAGTCGTGTCGTGTGTGTGTGTGTGCGGCGGCGACACGATCCTCGTGTGTGAAGATCGTTACCCAGTAGAAAATATCAAAAAATAAGGCTAAGCCCCTAAAGGGGTAAGGCCTAAGAAATTAGTGGTGGGACCCAAAAATTGTACTGCCATTGGATAGACCAAAGGTTGGTCGAAAAGATCTGAAGGGATGGGAGATGTACAACGGTCCAATCATTATCATTTATTCGAATATTATCATTAGCGGTATGCCGTAAAAAATTAAGGGTTGCCTAAAAAGATTAGGGTTCCTCAAAAATAGCAGGGTTTGGCAAAAATGCATTGGGTTCTCAAAAAAATTTTTGGGTTCTCAAAAAATCCGGGTTCTCAAAAAAAATCGGGTTCTCAAAGAAATCCAGGAATTCTCAAAAAATCCAGGGTTTTCCAAAAATATCCGGGTTCTCTTAAAAAAATCCGGGTTCTTCACAAAAACAGGTCAAAGCCTCAGAAAAGTTTAAGGAGTAAAAAAAGCTTCCTAGGTTGCGCCACAAGAAAAGGGGGGGTTTTTCAAAGGGGGTTTCCCACACCCCCAATAAAAAGGGGGTGTGTTTCTCGGTTCAAAAGAAGGTCAGGAGAATAAGGTCGCGGTTCATTTAACGTGCACAATGTGGCTCTACTACTGTCCTAACCTCTGGATAATATAGTATATATATATATCCTGGTAATAAATAATATATATATATATTATATAATAGTAATATATAGATATACTAGTATCTTATTATATATATATATATATATAATATAATATTATATACTATAATAATATTATATAATATATAGTATATACGTATATATATATAAAATATAATATATATATATATATATATAAATATGTCATATTAGTAGATATATATATATAGTATGTATATATAGTATATATATATATATATATATATATATATATACTAATCCTATGATATATTATATATATATACAGTAATAGTATATACTTAATAATATTTATTATAATTATATTATATAGTAATATATATAACTATATATATATATATACTAATATATTTATATAATATAGGTATAAGATACCAATTACCCTTATTTAAATCAAATATTTAATTTAAAAAGTTTTTACAAGAGTCTTCATAAGATGTTTCAAACATTTCGGTCCTTAAATTTTTCTGGACTGGATTGCTCCTCAGACGATTTATTTGAAGACTCAAATAAAATCGTCTGAAAGGAGGGTCCAGAAAAATTAAGGACCGAAAGCATACGTTTAACAATCTTATGAAGCACTCTTGTACAATAACTTTTTAATAAATATATAAATAAGGCTTCTATTATAATACATACAAAACTCGGCGAAAAAATTGCTTTGAATTATGAATAACTACTATAGTAGTAATAACATATATATTATATATATATGGCTATGACTATATATATATATATATATAATATATATATAGTAATATAGTATATATATCTATATATACCGTATATTATATAAGTATATATATATATACTATATTATATATATATATATATAATATATATATATATATATATATATATTATGAATTTAATATATTATTATTACGAGTATATAATAATATATATAGTTATAGGTAACTATATTATTATACTAATATAAATAGACATATATTAGGGGCTATATATATATATTATATACTATATATATATATTAATATATACTACGATATATAGTATACTTTATATACTATATAATAGTATAATATAATATATATATATATTAATATACTTATATATTTATTATTATCGGTAAATATATATTAGTATATTATATAGTAATATATACATACAGAAATAACTATGATAGTAATGACGTATATATATATATATATATACTATTAATACTAGTAATAAGTAGATGGGCACGAGCGAGATATATATATACGTAGGTTATAGCTATATAATAATATCAGGGCATGGGGATCGAAACCGTCGGAGTCGGACGGCGGTATTGTCAGAGGCTAAGGGCGAGTCGGAGTACGGATGTCGGGAGTATCGATACAAAAAAAAACGACTCCTTTCGACTCCCAAAACTATATTTTGTATAAACTTTTCTCACAAAAAACGTTATTGAAAAAACATTAATTGATTGTTTTATTATATAAAACGACGTACAACTTTTTACTTTATTTTGACATTTGTTTGTAGCCAAATTAAACATAATTATTTGATTAACTGGTTAAATCAAAATAAGAAGTTATAAAAAACTGGTTATAAAATAAATTGTACTTGACTACTTGGTGTATTGGTGCATTAACGAATTATTCAACAGCAGACGTTCGATGCTATTAAATCACGTCGTAGCAAAATCTTAAAGTCAAGTAGAAGTACATAACTGATTTTAAAATATTGAGTCACACCAATCATAGCTCTGACCGTTGCAATAGCATTAAAAGAAAATCGGGAATAGATACTACACTCATACATTATAATGCCCAAGTGTGACTGGCGCTACGTTGTGGTTGTGTCCTGCATTTCAATGATACTTCCTTCTACCTAATGCCGTGAATTTCCAATATAACATAATTTTAATTTTTGGTGTGTAGACAAGCGAAAATATATCTATCTACTCCACAACCAGTAAGTGGTGATAAGATAATTTAATAAATAATTAATCAGTTTGAAAAACAAATAATTATGTGAATCAGTTGATAAACAAAATAATTTTATTTTTCTTTATGTAATGGCAGAGGTTTGTAGTTTGTGAGCAAATGAACTTGATTATTTTGACTCAGCGTTTATATCAATAATATATAAGATAAGTATAGTATATATAATGATAATATATATAATATATATATTATATAAAACTGTATATGACTTTTGTTATACAGGTCTTGCTTTACTGTATATTATTATATATACAAATATTAATATTGAAATAAAAATAATAGTATATATATACTATATATCATCAGTGGGCGACTCCAGACAAAACTTTTTGGTAAACTCGTTGCTCTCTACTCTCCTCGGTCTATATTATAATTATATTATAATAGTATATATATATTATATCTCTATATATATATTATATCTAATATATATAGTATATGTAGTATATATATATATATATATATACTATAGTGATGCGTATATTATAATAAGTAAAAGTTACTTAAGGCCCACACGGAACGGGAGCTTCGATCAAAAAAGAATTTCACCAGGTAGCCTTTAAGTGATACCATAAATAGATGGTTTTTCGTAAGGTGAAATTTTACTTTTCCTCGACCCTGACCTAGACCTATACCTACACTAACCTAACCTAACCTACACCTAACTTTTTCGCCCCTAGAACAGGTATATAATAGAAAGAAAATAAATCAATATTCCATGTTACGAGCCCTAGTAACATCATATTATGTCAGTATCAGTAGCGATGCTACTGTAAAAAAGAATTTTTTTGATCCAAGCTCACGTTCCGTGTGGGTGCTGGGGCCACTTTTGTTCCATATATATATATATATAGTACTATACCTATATTATATATATATTATATATATATATATAAATATAAATATATATTTGCAAGATAGTATATTATAATACTATATATATATAGTACGTATAGTAGTAATATAGAAGCCTATATAATACTAACTATAATATAATACTAACAATCCAGTTTAAACCCACAAATATCTCAATCCATAACTCAAAAACTACAACCCGCTACCGGAAAAGAAATACATTCTGCGATATGCTGGTCCACATTTTTTAGTGCGGAAAATGTAAAGAACAAAATATATATGTATGATGCTCAATCAAAACTGACAATAGCTACAGGACGAAAGTAAATACATTTTTGGAATCCTGAGAAAATTTTAGATTAGGAAGAAATGTGAAAAAAATTAAAAAAAAAAAGTACAAATTATCTGATGAGATAATGACATGTAATATGATTAGAATTTACAGACCTTTTATTGGTTAATCGTTAAAATAATAACTCTTCTATTGAAATTTTCGCTTTTTTTTTAACTAAAAGAATACCCTCGGGTAAATAACCGCAAAATTGGCAGGAGTCGGGGTCTCTATGCCTTCCGGGGAACTACGGGGTAGAGACTCAATTCCCCCCCTTCCGGGAAGGGGTCTCCGGAACCCCGCTCTTTGGAGGTATTGTGGGTATCGCTGGGGTTCCCTCCGCCCCCTTCCCTTACTTGGGTATGGAATACGTCCCCCTCTCTGTCCCACTGTCGGCTCGGCTCGAGCCCCCTACATAGCCGTGTAATACCTTTACAATTAAATATTATAGATAAGTTAACTATATTACTATAGATATATAGTAGCTACTATATGTTATGTATATAATATAAATATAGATAATACGTTACTATATATATCCATAGCCCTGATTAATAGTATATATAGTATTAAGATATACTATATGTCCCTGCCATTACTTTACGTTTCTCAAATATTTATTTTTTTTTATTTTTTTTTTATGAACATTATCGCTAACTGGAAACTTATTTTACAAGGATTTCCAAAAAATGATAACTTCTTCTTCGCTGAGTAGCTGATTCTGTATTAACACGGCCCTTTAGTGTATAATACAATGAGTCATGTTGCGCCTGATGCAGAGTTACTATTTTTATTACAGTTTATCCGACAATAACATTATTATCCAGATTCCGAACTGTAATTCTGTCTATTGAAGTTCCCTGTGAGCCTACATTGTATACGTTGTTTGGAGATATGGATTGAGAGAATTAGTTTTGTGAGTCTTGGTAAACTGAGAGATGTGTTAACCGATATAATATAAGTCATCACTATCATATATAATATACTACGACTTGCGTTAGGTATACCATATAACCTAGCTGCTACGTTGATTAGACAGTTATTAATGAATAGATGATATCGATAGTTATGAGTAGATTATATACGTTATACTAAAATATTATTATATACGACTGATATAGTATTCGGCAACTTAATCTGTAGTATATATGGTGCAGTCCTCCCGAAAGGATAATGCCATCAATAATAATAATAATAATAATAATAATAATAATAATATAATAACTTATTATTTACAATAATTAT